>LRSR01013350.1:0-13343 GCA_001579985.1 Hypsibius dujardini
GTAATAATAATAATAATATATAGTAATATTAATATATAGTAATAATAATAGTAATATATAGTAGTAGTAATAATATTAATATATAGTAATAATAATAATAATATATAGTAATATTAATATATAGTAATAATAATAGTAATATATAGTAATATTATTGCTTAGCGTGTTAGTAATCTAACTATATGGCTGGGAGTTATACACTGCCCGCCCGGTACAAGTACCTGTTGTGAGGTCTTGGCTTGGTCCGCTTTGGCTTGTGCGGCCGCTGCGCGAAGTTGCTCAAGACGTGCTGTTTCCCTTTTCACCTCGGACTGCACTGACTTCCTGTGTAATGCAATATTAAAAAACATATTGCGAAGCACACGCGCACAGTATTCGTCATGCGTACATGACAATATTAATTCAGCAGAATTTATTACCAATTTGTAATTTGTAAATTAATTTGTAAATATTTAGTTTATAATTTAGTTTATATAGCATAACCTGTAATTTGTATTATAGTTTGCAATTTGCTATGTGCAATATTAATTTGTATTGTAAAATGCACTCTTTAACTTAGTTTGCAATTTCGGGTTTTGGAATTTGTGTTTTGTGAGTTTATTTATTACTGTAACCATACGGAAGGAAATGAGACTTGCAGTTATCAATCTTACAGGAACTTGTCATCTCCCTGCGCGTCTTGCGCCCGCTTTTCCAGCACTTCCAAGTACTGGAGCTGCACCTGACTGGCAACCATTTTGTCCTCCATGTCCAAAACTTCCGCACGGAATTTCTCTACTTGCTACAACATAACAATCGCATGTAAATGGACCGAAAGTTCGTACCACATCTTTGTCCCAAATTCGAACCTGCTCCAGATCGCCAGATCCGCTTGCTGACGATCCCAACTTTGCGTGTTCTCGCGCCAAA
The DNA here is from genome assembly GCA_001579985.1 of Hypsibius dujardini. Taxonomy (NCBI): domain Eukaryota; kingdom Metazoa; phylum Tardigrada; class Eutardigrada; order Parachela; family Hypsibiidae; genus Hypsibius; species Hypsibius dujardini. Next base: position 910 of record LRSR01013350.1, read on the forward strand.
ACATCCATCTGCACCTGGTGTCGCTGCCTCAGAGGCTGAAGTTCCGCCAGCAAGTCTGTCACTTGTTGTCGTTTCGTGGTGGTCTTCTTGTCCAGATTCCGGGCTGTCTCTGCCAGGGCAACAACGTCGAAGGACTTCTCCATTGAGGTGTCTTCTTGATTCTTAACCAAATTTTGGAAGGGTGACAGACCCGTTCGCTTCTCCCATTCCGTCTAAAATCACGACCGGAGTCATAGACCTTACCCCCAACCGGGGCGTTCCCAATGTCTGTCAATCTCTGTCTGTCTGTCTGTCTGTCTGTCTGTCTGTCTGTCTGTCTGGCTGGAGGTTTGTTTGCCTCTCTTACCAAAACCTTTCCGATTCGCCCAGCTTCTTCCGCCAAAACCGCATTGGACCTGATCATATTGCTTCGTTCGACTTCAAGCTGTTTGATTGTCTGCTGCTTTTTAGTAAAATCCTCGCTGCTCTGCATGAGCTTAGCCGAGAGCGACTCCACGTCTCCGAATTCATTGCCCTTAGAGAGACGCAGTTGTTTCTCCAGTTCTCGGATCTGTTGGTAGGTCGTGTCGTTCCGGGATGTGAAGTCTCGTTTTTTTGCCGCTGCAGCGTCCAATTGATTGCGATAGACCGCAAGCTGGGTCTGTTCCGGTCCTTCAACAGCGGTGCGTAGCTTGTCTGACATGTTGAAAACTTCGGTTTGAAGCATCTGTGCTTTTATCTGAAAATATTTACAGCTTTTCAATCTTGTTCCAACTTTGATTCTCAATAGATTTGCAGGGTTTGCATCTTTCAATTCTCGTATGCTCCGACTTACCCGAAGCTCATTAAGACTTTTGTCTGTAAATTCAGGCAGGTTGACTAAATTCTGCAATTCTGCAACGGCTGCCCTCTCCTCGGCGATGGTTTTCGGTAATACCTCCTTCACGGCTCGGCGTTGAATTGTCAGACGATCCTCCAGTTTCTTTAATAATTCTAAAACATTGAACAATTTTACATTACGGTAAACCAAGTAGGAATCCCGATAGATACAGTAGATGCACAAACAGGCAGGCAGACAAACAGTAAGTTAGACAGACGGAAAAAATACATACATACATATAAACAAAGAGACAGAAAGAAAGACAGACAGACAGACAGACAGACAAACAAACAGACCGACAGACAGGTAGGCATGGAGACTGAAGAACACAAAGATAACGAAACAGACAGCTATAGCAAGCCCGGCAGACAAGTAAACGTCTACAGGGCTAAGAAACCTTTGAATGGCCCTTTGCTTACTTTCAGGTGTCATTTCTAGCCAGTCATTCGTCATTTTCGTGGTGTACTCCTTCAATCGTGCTATACGTTCTGTCTGTGGGGGCGCCAGTTGAAGCAGTTCGGTCCGTTTGACCATCAGTTTGGTGCAGTTTTCTCGCTCTTCACGAAGCTTGTGGGCCAGAGCCATCCGTTCTTCCTTTTCGGCAGACCTCCCCGGCATACTGCGAACTCGCGTGAGCAAGTCGGCAACGCGCGCCTCCGTCTGGTTTTTCTGCAGACGTAAATCCTTGATTTCTTGACGGTATTCATTAACGATATCGGCGTCCGCCTTCAGTTGGGCGGTATTCTTGTGCACGACGGCAAACTCGGCAACCAATCGGTCTTGCTGTGAATAAAGAGCGAAATATTGGTTATGCATTCAGACAGGGGACCGACATAAAAAGCCAAGACAGGACCGAATCGAGATAGACAGATACAGTCAGACGGCCAAATAGACAGACAGGAAGAAGAGTACAAAGATACACAAATACCTTATGCACAGACGTACCAACAGATACAGAGATAGACAGAGACATAAGAGACATACAAGAAGAGAGGTAAACAGGCAGGCAAACAGACAGACAGACACTGCTATATACAGACATGCAAGACTGACCGGACAGACAGACAGATACGCATACAGACAGACAGAACAGACAGACAAACAGACAGACGACAGACAGACAGACAGACAGACAGACAGACAGACAGACAGACAGACAGACAGAGAAACAGACAGAGAAACAGACACAGAAATAGACGGACAGACAGTCAAACAGAGAGCCTTGCGAGTTTACCAACCAAAGACCAATTACCTCTTCGCAAATCTGATTAATTTCTGAATCAGCTCGTAGCTCTGGAGGGACGTCAATCTTGATCATATATTTCGCCAGGTAGACTCTTTGCTGGACCATCTGGATGTTGCGCACAATGTACAGCAACACTGGAATGAGCACACGCCGCTTTCCCTCCACCACGTCCTGTCTCCAAGTTGACCTAACAACCGTACACAAATACAATGTACTACTTTCTAGTTAGAAATTGTAATAAAAAAAAGGACCAAGAAAACGCGGTCGTCGTACAATTCATCGGCATCTTCGGGAGATGGATACCGAATGAGTCGAAGGAACATAAACATCCGCACCGCCGTTTCCTGGGGCTCTTCGTCCGAAATGCTGCCGGCGTGCTGCAAAAGAAATCCGGCATTTCTTAAAAAGTTTGGAAAACGAATTTACTGTTATTGAATGAAGCAATTTACAGTACCGCAGTATCCAAGGAGGCAAAAACATCGTTTAGGAACTGCAGTGCTGGTTGCCCATTCAACGCGTCGAGGTCCAGGATGGACGTCTTTCGGTTGAAGGGAGCTCGTTCAAGTCCTTCCGATATAATCTGCAGATCTTGCGCCATTTTATTTTTAGTAGTACCTTCAGCTATGATGAAAAGAAAGCAGGAAAAGTAGCGTATAGTTAATAGGTCCTGACACATACGAGCAAAAGTAACCTATAGCAACACCTTCCATACCTGAAAATGGATCGATTAAAGGCACGTCCCAAAATGCATTTCTCCGCCGAGTGCCGACCGGTTCACGGATAGGGCAACTGCAAGTACATCAGGCGGTCAGATCGATGACTGAAATTATTTCATTTTCTGGCATGTAAAGGCATTTACCCGCCCTTTTCGTTGCTGCTCTGCCGGTCGATCTACCAGGCATCTGACTGCGAATGTGAAGTGTACGAGTCTCGTATTGGCTCGTCTGTCTGTCTGTCTGTCTAGCTGTATTGTCTGTCTTATTGTCTGCCTGCCTATTTGTCTGTCAATCTGTCTGCCTACCTGCCTGCATGCCTGTATATCTGTCTGTCCGTCCATCTGTCTGTCTGTCTGTTTGTTTGCCTGCCTGCCTGCCTGCCTGCCTGCCTGCCTGCCTGCCTGCCTGCCTGTGTCTTCGCGAAATCATTCACACGATACTCCAGAAAAGTGACAAGTTACTTTAGTTCATTTATACAGCTGGTCCCGACGTTCAGTCTGAGTTACTCAAAAGAAAAGCGACAGAGTCAGTCAAAGACAGGAAAAAAGCAAACGGTAATCCGGAGCGTCACGCGGAAAAGGATAGATGATCGGTACTCAAACAGTATGGAGAAGTATGGATGACGACGACATGACGGTGATGAGACAGCCCAAACAGTTGAATAGAAAACGATGGAAAGAAGAGAGAAAGTGGCGCCAGACTCGTGGCGCCTAATAATGCATACAGTACTGTATTTTCGCGTTAGACAGGGACAGTCGTACTGGAGTGGAACGTGTGCACGGCTTGTGTGCACCGTACACACAGCACAAGCGCCGCGTGGCCGATTAAACGTTCCACAGCTCGTACGCTGTCCCTGTGTAACGCGAAATACAATACAGAATATTTAAGAGACTTGCAGCGAATTCTGAAACCCGACAACAGTCCTGACCAAGAATTTCCCGGAATTAAGACGGACGACGTGCTGTATCATCTACTTCGCAGCTGAAGTCGATTTCTTATGAACTCGCGGTTCGAGCGGCTGACCCTTATCCTGTAAGAAAAGGAAAAAAACGCCGATTATGCTGAGAAGAGATTAATTTAAAAAAATTGCAGCAAAATACCAAAATGACGTGCTTTGTATAAAATTAAAATTAATTCAAAGTTGAACAGTTGATAACTTTAACCATAAAATTTACTAGATTTTGTCCTAATTATTAAATTTGTCGTTTAATTAAATTTCACAAATTAATTTAAACAAGTACAATCGTGACTGACTCAGCGATTTCCGGCATACTTTACACCTTACCTTGCCGCGAAGTTTAATTTCAAGGAGGCGCTCCAATTTAGTCAGGATTTGCGGATTCGGAATCGCTTTGCCAGCTTCGTACCTATCAAATAAAAAATATACAATAATTTCATATATGCAGCAGAGTGAGGCCTCCGTCGTCGTCGAGCAGATCACACCATCGCTTCGGGGAGATCTTGACACTTCCCACAACTCTTACTCATTAATAATTTGTTGCTTCTCATTGGCCTTGGTAGCCAGATCCTTCTGTGTCCAGCCTTTTGCAGTCCGTCCTTGTGCAATCAGATGTCCAACCTAAAAACGAAAAACCATAGTCGCCTGACCGCCAATACTGAGTTACGAACCAACCGGCCATCCATCAACCAATCAACCAATCAACCACTAGTACAACCGCCGATTCAGACTCATCCAATCAATCAATCAACTGATCAGTCAGTGCCCCGAATTGAATACTCATAAACCGAAACAAATCAACCAATCAGTCAATCAACCGACCAGTCAGTGCCCCGAATTGAATACTCATAAACCGAAACAAATCAACCAATCAATCAATCAACCCAGTAATCCCCATTCAAACTTGCTAGCGAACCTCAATTCCCACAGTGTCGTGATGGAGATCCTCTGTTTCCTGGTCCAGTTTCGCCGTGTTCTTCGCCGTGGTGTGCTGCCGATTCGACCCTGCCGCGACTGGAGAAAAAACAAACGAAACGTAAAAATTCAGCCCAACAAGGCAAAAAAAAAACACGAAATAAAATGCCAATTCAAGCCTCCCTACATTTCTTGGTTGTTTCCACGTCCTGGCCCGTCCGGAAGGCGTTATTCACAGCCTGGAATACATCGAAACACCCCCACCGTCAAACCACAAAGAGGCTGATGAAACTGCCGAGGCTTTTCTACCTGAGTCGTGCGAAGTTCACTCGCTTTCGGAGTTTTCTTCCGAAGAATCGTCACCGAATCCCAATCCGATTCCGACATTTTACGGCAGGTACTAAACCTTGGAGGAGATGAATCTGTGGCTCTTTAAATGGCTTCTAAAGCCAAAAATAATTTTCAAATTGGAGAAGACTCGAAACGGAAAGTAAAAAAAATGGTAATCGGAAGTGAGGTAATTCGTTGATATGGAGTCAGGATCGCTATCGGGTCTCTGGCAGCTCGACTCCGATCCGAGTCACCTGACTCGCTCAGCAGTATCAGCTGTTGAGAGTGAGACTAGAGAGCGACTTTTGTAAATGCAACAGGGGGCAGCACACATATTCTTACTCGCACAACAATACTGTAGTGCCACGATTATGACAGTCGGTTAAGCCCCGCCTCCGTCACACGCGCCTCTCTCATGAATTGGCACTCAGCCAACACACAGGCCGAGTGCGTTACCCGGGTGTTAAAACCGACCGTTATAATCGTGGCATTACAATAAAGAACACAAATCTCTTTAGCAATATACGAGGGACATGGGAGGCAAAAAATAACTTCTGTTTGAGAACTAAAAATAAGGCAAAAAGGAAAAAAATCAAAGTCAAAGAAGAGACAAGATAAGAATAATAAGGCAAGAAATGTCGTTCAGCAGCATCAAGCCATGCACGGTTCCGTGAAAGTCTGCCCACCTTGGTCAGCTGGGGAAGACAGGCAACGAACAAAAAACAAAAATGAAAAAGCCGAATAGAATCGAACAAGAGAATAATTGAAGTCCACAACGAAGGCACCTTGTGGTGACATGATTCGCTCAAGCATCATGCCGTCGACGTCCTTGAATAGCATGTGCGTGATTCTGAATTTGAGGTGGATGGAGCGAAGGTGGCATGTAGAAGGCAATTAAAGGTCTCTGCCTACATGCAATAATAAGCAAAGAAACTAGCTTGGAATGTTTGAAATGAATAATGCTAGGTATATAAAAGCAATTTTGTTCTAGGGCGTTTGTTAGAACTGGACTGTACACACATGGCAAAAACCGTGCGCTAACCGAGTCAAGCCATTATACTCGTTGCATTCCTGTTGTAACACAGCCGCGAGTTGAAATGCTTAATTCGGTCATCGCAAGGTTTTTGCCACGTGTGTATCTACCTTTATCCGTATCGCTGACTGACAATGCCAAGGGCTGGGACGTGGCGGCATCAGCCATATTTGCGCTGGGTCGTTGCGATGAGCCGGATACGGGATAGCTGGATATGCCGTCGCTGCTGTCGGTCTTCCTGCTATGGCTGCTGATAAAGGACGAGTCAATTGCAGGCAAACCAGGCTGAAAAAACCAAACCCCGCATTGTAAAGCACCGGTGGAGACGGACCACGAACGAAATGCCGCGACCTCACCCCTTTCAAATACATTTCGATGGCTGATTTCTCATTGCCCGGAGTGCTGATGAACCTGAGCGGATTCCGGCCGCGAGTAGACGGGGAGGTATCTCGCTGAAAGAAGCTTGCCGACCGACGAGCCGTAGATGTCGTAGAGGAAAACGCGCTTTCTTCATCCTCTTCCTGCCAACATGAAGCACAAATTTCAGCATTCAACGATTTGGGATGATCGTTCAGATAAAAAAACGGGTTCGCGATGGCCAGATCATTCAGATCAAAAAATAGAGGAATTTCGTTAAAAACAATATCAACTTACGTTGTCTGAAAATTCCGGTTGCTCCTTAATAGAGGGCGGCATGAAATTCTCCCCGGAAAAGCGGGGCCGCCAGCTGTTGCGTTTGGTGAACTGACGAGGTGGAGGGAAATTTCGGCCTTGTGGAGGAAGCGAGAGACGACGAGGCGGAAACTGTTCTGCGGAGTCATCAGAGAAGGAACGAGAATTTCGTTCCGTTTTTAATTCGGGCATCTGGCAGTTGTAGTTTTGGATCCAATCAGATTTATTGCCTTCTACAACGGAAGATTTGAATTCGGGTGCGGCTGAACTTGCCCCACGCGGAGGGGATCGCACTTGATCAGTGGATGGATGATTTGATTGACTGGGCTCCTCTCCCGGATTCTCCTCTTCCTCCTCCTCCTCCTGCACACCCGGAATCACCATGGATTGGAACAGATTGGGTGAGGAGCTCCTCTCATCCTCCCCATCCGGAAGCGGTTCTGCCTGCGTTAGGGGATACAGGAAACGACAGACGAAAGCTGCGAAAGCACAGCATAGGAAAAACATGTCATGCTGGAGGAGGTCGAGGAAGAATTTCTTGATCAACATCCAGCCGGATGGCGACTGGCACATTCTTCCCGATCCGCGAATGATACGGCTAGACCGGAGTAAACCCGTGTGGCAGTAAGCAAGTGGTGTCACATGAGGGCACAAAAGATGCTAAGTACTGTATATGAACAGTGCGAGAAGTGCAGAAATAAGAAAAATATGAGGGAGGGGTCCTGGAATGGGCCACTTGACTTTCTCCTACCCTGGAATGGGCCACTTAACTTTCCCGTACCCTGGAATGGGCAACCCTGGAATCAGATCTTCTAGACAGGTTTTGGCTATCACCAGGGTCCTCAACGACAGAAAATAATTAATCACCCCGATGGAACGTGTATCAGATATAAAAAAAAGTTTTAGGAACAACTTTAAAAACGAAATAATTGGACAGTTGGAAAAAGCTCACTGTAGAGGTCGCTGACTATGCAGTGAGTTATCTGTTTTCCACTAATTTGCGACAGAGCGCCCCCTGCCACCCGGTGGCCCATTCCAGAACCCTTCCCTGTCTGAAAAGTAGGGAACGAACTGGCGTAGGGAAACACGAAAACTGCCAGTCATCGCTTTGAGCTGAACAGAAGCTCATCAGCTGTTCTGACTTTTGAGTTCTGACCATCTCAGGCTTGACACGATAAATGGAGGATACGTAGATCAGATCTCCGAGATTAAGAAGTTACTAATGTAGAAGTATGAATGCTGTTCAACGGGCCTCATTATACGTTCTCCGTTCGTTTTGTTCATTCCGGCGACTAACACAATGAAAGACACCAATCAATTAATCAATTGTTTGTTAGGGGAAGCACGAAGTGGCGAAATGTCGTTAGGCAAGAAATCAAAAATCCAGCAGGAAGTAGGAGGAAACTTTTGATACTATAAGAACGAATGTTAAAACAGGTCGCCATCCTTATTACCAAATCCTGCTATCAACCTGACGAGGAGACAGTAGTAATATCAAAGTAAAAACAAAGAAAGAAAAGAACGTGAGAAAATCAGAGAAATATAGAAAAGACCGCTTTCTGAGAGAAACTGGATATTTTCCAAACCAAACCAAAAATTTAATAAAATTAGGCGCCGCAATGTGGCGCAAAACGCGAACAAAATCAAACGCGAATCAAACGCGCGAATCAAAATCTCCACACTGTTGACCAACTTCCATAGAATTCCACCACCGAAACTCGACTCGGCTATCCTTTCAAACCAACTTGCTCCCTGTGACGCCGGATCACTAAAACCAAATAAAGAGACATCAAGGATGTAGTTTTATATTACAAACTTGACCGCTACACGATTGACTGCAATGCCATTGAATTGACGGCTCAACTTACGGGTCATCGCCAGTGTGACGTCCTTCGCGGAGAGAATAATGAAAAACAAGGACAATTAAAACTGAAGCAAAGATTTTTCCCAAGCCAAATAACAATACTTAATGTGCAAAATGCTTTTTACCTTGGGCATGATGGTGACTCGCTTGGCGTGGACCGCCAGCATGTTCACATCCTCGAACACCGTCATCAGATAATACTCCGCAGCCTCCTATGAACATACAAAAACCCCATCCAGATCAACTAATGCTACATCATGCTATTTTCCAAGCTTCCTCCTTACCTGCAATGCGGTCAGCGCTTCTTTCTGGAATCGAAACGAGCCCCCATCCATGGCTTCGGGGCAGAGTTCACGCACGCACCTGGTAAAGATTCTCAACGGAATCACCATCTTCGGAGGCCTGTGAGAGGAAAATCGTTCGCTCAATGAACTATAGCGTGTAAAAGCAACCAGAAGCCCCACAAACAGCTACCCAACAATGAAAAGCCCACATTGTACATACTTGTTCATCTCCTTCCGCAGATCTCGCAATCGTACCACGTTGGCAATCCCCTTCTTCTTCGGCTTCTTCTTTTTCGGTAGAGAAGCGCCGTCTCGTCCCCGCTGACGGTGCAGCATATTCTGCTGGCTACTTTGCGCTGACTGCAGCTGATTGGCTCGCCGGCCGGCAACCGCGTTACCTCCAACATTTCGACGGACACCTCCTCCGCCGCGACTGCCAGATGTACTGGGTTGCTGCTGCGAAGCTGCCACCTCCTCCAACAACGCCTCTGCAAACTGCATGTCCTCTCGCCGATGCGGATGCGACTGCTTGCGCTTATTGCTGCTCCCGCCGCTCGCTTGGGTCGTCTTTCGCTCCGTCAAATTGGTCGTCTTCCTGGTCGTCTGCGAGGACTTGGCGTTTGGCTTGCTTCGTTCCGCGTGTCGAGCGATGGAAACGGAAACAGGCGCGATCGGTTGCGGGGCCGGGGATGACTGAGTTACCGATCCACGGGAAGATTCGCGTGATGCTGGCACACTCATTTCCGGTTCATTGTCGTCGTGACGCTCGGACTCCGGGTCGGAAGTTGTCGTGAACTCCGCCGGAACCGGTGCAGCTTTGCCAGCAGCCTGCTGCTGAAGATGGGTCGTCTTAGTGGCGATCTGCGAGCGCGACGCGCTACGTCCCAAACCGGGACCACGCACCGAGCCGGACTTTGTCTTCTTGAGGGTAACTCCTGCAGAAGTGCTGGCATAATTGATGGTGCTGCCGGAAGATTGTTGTTGCTGCTGCAATTGCTGAAGGGGTCGCTTCGACTGCTGGGCCTGGGCAGTGTCGGGGGAAACGGAGGACTCGTCGGCAGTGGATGAAGTATTAGATTCCTGGGTGGCGGTCTTCGAGCGGTCAGCATCAGTGTCGGACTCGGAAATCTCGGCTGTAACGAAACAATTAAATCGGTATTTATAACAAGCATTTATTTATTTATAGTCCTGAAATTTACTTTAAATATTAAGATAACATTATTTCACATTTTATTTAAAACATACTTAAGACAATATTTAATAATAAACAACGGGTCAAGGCAAGTGGTCATTTTGTCGGTTGATTGGCCATGTGTTTTGTTTGTTCTGCAAGGGCGATTGTCGTTGGGAAGCGGATTGACAGACAACACAGACAGCAGACAATACAGACAACACACACAGGCCGAGTGTGTCGCACGTCTGCATTCGAAAACAGAAGTCCCAAAACCCGAAGTGCTGTTTTCTAAAAATATACTGGCTACAAACCTCTCAGAAGTCAGGAATGAAGGATGAGACTGCCTAGTTTGATAACTACGCAGTAGTATGACTGCAAACTGCAGTGCCACGATTATAACGGTCGGTTTAGTCCCGCCTCCGTCACACGCACCTCTGTCACAAGCTGGCACACAGATAACACACACAGGCCGAGTGTGCTGCCCGCGTGTAAAAACTGACCGTTATAATCGTGGCACTACAAGTACATTGTTATTTGGGATTGCTTGGCGCTTGATTGATCGATTGCCAGTTGATTAAACACAAATTAAAAATCTAACTGGACTGAACTGATTCTAACTGACATTTTATTCAAACTATTTCAACAATTCTCCATTGAACAGCGTACGCAAGTATCCGCCAGCAGGGCATCACTTACCTTCGAAAATATTCAGCTGCCGCTGCTGCTGCGAAAGCCCCAAAAACGAATTCTCCGCCATTGCGGCAATTTGGAGGAAGTGAAATATTTGCCAACTGATCCTGAGGCAGAGATCGGAAGCAACCACCAAAAAAGCTAGGAGGAATAAAAGTCAAGATATGCCGTGAAATGCGATGTTGTGAGATGTGGGTGAGAGGCTGGGTGAGAGGCAAAGAAATAAAGTTTTTGTATGGAACAAGAAGACTGGATGTATGTGAGAGGAAAAAATGAAAGTTGGTTTTTGTTGGGAAACAAGAAGACTGGTGAAAATTCTGCTGCAAATTATCAATGCTTCAGCAGTGCAAGTAGAAATAGCACGTCCTAGTATGTTTTCCAAATTGAATGTGCGCTATGGAAACTGACTGGGTGCATTGAGCAATTTCCCTCAGCAAAGTCATGCATTTTCTACTTGCGTCAGATTTCGCGTTTAAATACGTTCTGATCGTGGCGCCGGACGTGAATGAGCACGCTTTTCTATTTTACTCAGATTTGTTGCGATGCATGAGCGAGGCACAGGTGCACACACAAAAGGAAAACAAAAACGCCCCACACGCCGCTGGAAAATAAACACGCGAGCTTCGAGTTGGCGAACTAAATATTACTTTATACCAGCATGGAGCAGTGGCATCGCTTGATTGACTGATCCACAGACTTGTCAAGGTGTTTAATATACGGCTGTTGCTACCGCCTTTTTGCTTGATTGATATTTTACGAAACAGAAACAGTTAAGTCAATTCGTTCTTGCTTGATTGATGGATCAGTAAAATAATGCAGCCACAATGGTTTGAATAACCCATCCTTGACATTGTATGGTGACTGCCGCTGCCCGCACTGGACAGAGCCAAACTTAGGCATAGAGGTTACGCAGACAGAGACAGACATACCGACACAAACAGACAATTAAGTGGACAGACAGACCGGCCCACAGACAGACAGACATACCGGCAGACAGACAGACATACAGGCAGACAGACAGACATACCGGCAGACAGACAAACATACCGGCAGACAGACATACCGGCAGACAGACAGACATACAAGCAGACAGACAGACATACCGGCAGACAGACAGACATACAGGCAGACAGACAGACAAAACAGGCAATGAATCGGATAAGCACTGCACAGTAAACGTTGGACCGTGGTAACTGGTAATTATTTCGAAGCGAATTCTTATTACATTCATTACTGATATAAATATTAGATTTGACAATAGTAAAACGACATTTAAATTGCAATAAACAGCCAAGCCACCACACACGGTAAAATAGATACTAGTTCAGTGTAGTTAGCCAGATATAATATCAGCTCGCTAAACACACCACAAAAACTAAAGCCAGTAAAGAATGTCAATATTCTGGGCGGGAAAAGCTTAGAGTATGCACCTTCCTCATACTGCTCCTAGATTAACGCATTTTCAAGCGGGAAGCAAGTAAAAAAGTGGGTGTCTGAGAATAAGAGAAATGCGCGCAAGACAAAAGATAAACACTGCACAGAATTTCCCGCTTTGCCATCCCACTTTTCTTCACTTGTCGTGGGTCCACGGAGCTCGGCCTTGGCTGACGGGCACGCCAAATGCGGTGTCTGAGTTATTGGGCGACTTGGAGATTGATCGGGCACGAGCGCGTGCCTGTTCCGAACGAGTCAG
>LRSR01013351.1:0-18129 GCA_001579985.1 Hypsibius dujardini
GGACTACTTCTGTGACCTTCTCTACCTGATTGACATCATTGTCTTCAAGACATCGGTTAAATTTGTGTCCAACGGCGTCTGGGTCGAGAATCGTCAGGACATCGTGCGGCGCTACACGCATTCGTGGCGCTTTCGATTGGACGTGATCGCCTCGATTCCCTTGGACTTTTTTTATTTAGCCCTAAACAAAGGAGAGCTTAAAGATGGCTGGAAAGGTGCGGGCGTTTTATTACGGTTACCTAAGCTGTTAAAGCTGCCATCGTATTGGGAGTCCCATAATCGACTGGATCAAGTGGCTCGTTCACCGCATTTACTGAGGGTTCTTAATTCATTGGCCTATATGATGTGGATGATTCATGCCAATGCTTGCATCTTCTACTCGATATCAATGTGGGAAAGTGAGTACCGGGAACCCCGGAGGCATTGAAAATAAGACAGGCAGACAGACAGGCAGACAGACAAACAGCCACTCAGGTAGATTATTTGTGGATTTAAGTTTGCCTCTACTTCTAGGAAGTCAGAATATAAAAAACCGGTGGATCTACAGCGAATTCATTGACGGACGCATTTATCCAGTGCCTGCCTATCTACACTGTTTCTGGCGGTCCTTCATCGTAGCCACCGCAGTCGGCAACGCCCCGGAACCAGAAAACATTGTCGAGAATGCTTACATGATATTTTCCTGGCTAGTCGGTGTTTTTGTCTTTGCCTTGTTGATCGGTCAGATCCGGGACATTTTCACGCAGATGTCCTATCAGGAGGACCACTACAAGAAAACTGTTGACACAACAGTGCGGTACCTTCAGAATCTCCGCATCCCGAAAACCATTCAGACCCGCGTTCGCGAGTGGTACACCTATAACTGGGAGCAGCACAAGACGCTCGATGAGAACAGTCTGCTGGACGGACTACCGAAGAAGCTGAAGACCGATCTGGTGTTGAGTGTGCATTACCAGACCCTGGCAAAGGTACAGTTGTTCCAGGGTACCGAGCAGAGTCTGCTGCGTGATCTGGTGCTAAAGCTGAGACCCGTCGTCTTTCTGCCGAACGAATACATCTGCAAACGCGGTGAGGTCGGAAAGGAGATGTACATTGTGCGGAGCGGGTATTTGGATGTGGTGACATCGGACGGAAGGATCGTAGCAACCATGTCCGAGGGTGGAGTCTTTGGAGAGATTAGCCTATTGTCTCTCGTTGGGGGAAACCGCAGGACGGCTGATGTCAGGCAAGTTTTTTTTGTCAATGTTTTTGCATCTGTCTGTCTGTTTGTCTGTCGGACAATTATTTCCTCTCTGCATCAAGAATATTTGTATCTGTTGTAAAGAGCATGCTATTGTATAACTCCCCAAGAACTCGCTCAGTTGCGCACTAAACTGAAATTGCGGCTCATATCTCCAGATCAAAAGGTTACTCTAACCTCTACGTGCTCAACAAATACGACCTTCACGAGGTGCTGCGTGACTACCCAGAAGCCCAAGAAATGCTCAAAAAGAAAGCCTACCGACTCTACGGTCCCGTCACTCCAGCCGACGAGAAGAAGGAGGTCCCCATAGAAGTAAGATCCTCGATCTTTTGCACGTGCTTGGAGCATCACCTATGGACTTCTAAAAACAAATAACTTTCTTGGCCAACGTTTTTAAATATAAAGACTGAAATTGTATAGAAAAAGATCCAGTTCTACTGAACTTAAAAACATGCCCCAATTGAAAATTAGAGTTATATGTTTTATACAAGTTTCAGAATTTCATTATGATTATAAACCTTTCGTTAACGTCCTAGCGATATAAATACCGAAATGATAGAATTACCGTAATTATTTTTATCCATGTCATTATTACCATTTTTTAGTTGTTTTTTAAACTTTTTTTTATATTTTACATATAACAGTATATACAATGTGTGCATTACCTATACACAGACTAAATAAATAAATAACTGTCCTGACCACTTTCTTAATAATAATTTTAGGTGATCAAAACTCGGACTCCCACTCCGGAATTTTTCCGCACTGTGATCAATGTGATGGACCCGCGGTCTAGTCTCCGTCAACGCCTCGCCAGTAGCCTCTCTAAACCTCCCGACTTTCCTAAAGTTGTCAACCCCGATCAGTCCTCCGAGGAGGACATCCACCTTCCTGGACCGTTGGACGGGGAGTCGCGCGAAGACATGAATACCCCGCGCCCAACCCACCCGGAGGGTCTGACCGTCGAGGAACAGCCCGGCAACAAACGGCCTACCTCCACCGAACTCGTCCGCCGTCGGCGTGAACTCCAACTGCAACGGCACAGCTCATCCGAGATCGAAATCCCCGAAGAGGTCAGTAGGGACTGATCGACATGTAAAACATACTATCGTATGCATTCAATTTAAATCTGATTTGCCAGCTTATTAATTGAAATTAGTCGTTGGTTCGTTTATTGTCGGAAACGTTAACTTGTCTATCAGTTAACGTGTCTATATCGCCTACTGTATAACAACAACGTCTCGTTATTTATTTGAGTTTGACAACATGACTTTATTTGACTTTAATTTGATTTTAATTTGATTGTTTTAACAAGAATGTTTTGATGAAATCTTTTTTCATCATCTATTCATTGGAGGAAATTAGTAAAATGTCAATGAAATGGCCAATTTC
Source organism: Hypsibius dujardini (assembly GCA_001579985.1). Lineage (NCBI taxonomy): Eukaryota > Metazoa > Tardigrada > Eutardigrada > Parachela > Hypsibiidae > Hypsibius > Hypsibius dujardini. The sequence continues at coordinate 2,636 of LRSR01013351.1, forward strand.
CTTTTTTCATCAGTAAAGAAGAATTGTTCCTTTACAGCACATTTTTCATCCACATCTGAATTAACAATTAAAACGAAAACATGCTTTTCCCGTTTTTAAGCCCAGGATTGGGCTTAAGAGAATAATGAAATTACACTGACATCTATAAAGCTGGTATGAATAGCGAAAAAAATGGAATTCTGAATTCCAGTACCATATTAAGTAGCATGAATTTACTGCACCTCTTAAAGTTCTCTTCACTTTTGGAAATAAAAAAAATCAGACAAAATTCAATCGGGCGTTTCAATTCGGTAGTCCAAAATCAAGTTCGGCAGTAAAGTATAAAAACTGAATGAAACGAATTTAACGCGCCTCTCTTTTTGATTTACTTTCTTTTGACTTCTTGAAACAAAAACAAACGAGACAAAATTCAATTGGCTGTTCGAATTAATTAGGCAGTATTAGTACAAATAAGAATTCGGCAGTCCAATGCAAAATTTGAATGAACCAATTTAAGGCACATCTTTTTGATTTAACGTTTCTAGAAATATAATGAAATCAGGCAACTTTCATACTGGCGTTTCATTTAATTAACTTGCTTTTAGAAATTCTGATTTGTTTTATTTCTCAATCTCCAGATCAAACGACCCCCACGTCGGCTACTTCGGTCGCCGTTCCGTTCGAAATCTCCCGCTGCGCCGCCCGCGCCCATCGCCAAAATCGAGGCCGACGACGTGTCCCTTGACTCCAAGGACGGCCACGGCTCCTCCTCCCGCATGTCCTTCCTACCGGGCTTTATCCGCTCCCCGCTGAAGAAGCTCTTCAACCGGCCGAAGATCATCCCGGTGGTTGTGAACGACCTCCAGAGCACCACCGAGGGCAATGAGCTGTTTGAGATGCCGCCGCAGCAGCCGCTGCCGCGGACTCCGCGCCGGCGACGCTCGGTTCACGAGCAGGTCTTCGACATGCCCTCCTTCCATCCCTCCGAAGCGGTAGGCTCGCGGCCGCCCAGCGTCCGCTCCACCAGCGAGTCCGGCTACGATCACCTCAACCTCGATCCGCCAGATCTGGAGCGCTCCTCCAGCACCGACTTCTCCGATAAAACCCTTGCCAATTTGCGCGGAGTCACGCTAAAACGCGACGATCTTTAATCACAACATGGCGCGCGCATTGATCGGACGTTCGTTCCGAGCGAATATGTGAGGAGCGCGCTTTTTCTTGCTGATTTTTTGCATGTTTCTAATCCTGCGCGGCCTTTTGCTGAAGCTTTTCTGATTGATATTTTACTGGAAGTGAGTGTCCGGCTCGTGTTTTCTTCATTATCATTCAGAGACCCAAACTGGCTTTCGATGTATACTGTATGAATAGGACACACATTCATCTTATGACAGACATTTCATTTTGATTCATTCCACAAACATGAGGATTGATAAGTGTTCATGTACAATAAGTAGATAGAGAATTTTACTGATGAATGACCATACGTTTTCTCGCCGTGTGTTGCTCAGGTGGGCAGGATGTCAATCGATGGTTTCCGGCTATATTCTCGTAAATGACTCCCAGCTTTGCCCACTAGCAGCAAGATGGAGACCCTGCGGATCACCCTATCTTACCGTTACCTGTTTTTCCGGTTCTCCGCTGCCTGTCTCTCTGTCTATGCTGCTGCGTCAGACTATTTCTGGTGTGTTAGTTAGTAATCCGTTCTTCCGATCGTCCATCCACGAATCGCTTGTTCGTCATTTGACTCCCATATAAGAGTTTTTCACTCGTTAGCTATCGAGCCGTAAATTTCCTGTATGCCTTTCCCACTCATTTGCTAACCATCCGTCCGTCCAGCTGGTCCATTCGTTTATCCATCCGCGCTCCAACCGTACATCTGCAGGTGATCCCAATTACTATACGTTCTACCGAACTTCGAAGATCCATTCACATATGGCTACAATGTAAAAACGCGCTTTCTTCAATCGACACGGAAACATCATTCGCACAAAACAAGAACGAGAACTACAGCACAAGAACAAGTACATTGACATTGAGTACAAGTACATATAAGCAACTTGCGGCACTTGAGATTAACCTTGAAATATTAACCGGGAAATCACATCAACAAATATGAATGTCACATTACTCCCTTCTCAGACTCAAACTCCGGGCGAGTTGCTTCCACTTTCAGCACTTGGCTTAACGGTGATTTGATGAAAAGGTTCCTACGTCACAGTTTGAGTAGAGACGAACCAGTTTTTCAGAAATGTTTTGGAGACTTGACGGAGTAGTCACTGGAATAACGGTATCATTGGCATGGACCGGCGTGACAGGTCGTCCACACTCCGCGCGCGGTGGTTTAATCTCTCAAACGGCTGCGGTCGTTGAAGTTTTCACAATCTGCTAAAACAGATAAACAACGCCCCACAAGACTTCCAACACAAATACACTGCTGCTGCTGTCAGAAGCAGTCCAATCACCCCGCCGGCCGCGAATGTCACAAATACGAACGAACACGAACGAACAAACAAGTACCAAATCACAACTACACGTAAAACCAGAGAAAAGATTATGAATAATAACTAATCATTCATTTTTAAAAGGAATTGATACTATGAGTGACTGGTTCCGACACAGTGAATAGTGAGCGATGTAATCGGTTTAGGTGCGGTGGCCTACAGGAAGGAAAATAATTGTGGTAATACTGTGAGCACAGAATTTAAAGCCGCGAATCTCCGGATCCGTTGAGTAAACTGAGCCTTAGCGAAAACACAGCCATACTGAATTCAGCCACGTGGTTGCATGATTATGGTTATTTCATAAAACGAAAAAACAGGAGCAGTTGGTTCTGTTGCGGATATCCATCGCTGAGCCAATGTAAGGGAAAATCAAAAGATTATCGCTAAAAAGCGCAGTACACCAGATACTGGTGTCCTTTTCGTTCCACTACTTGGTGCTACGAAACAAAATATGGTTGTCACTCTGGCGTCTCAGAATTAATTCTGTGAAGTTAATACAATTATTTTGTGGGACCAAATCCCAATACGGGTTGAAAAAGAAAGACGGTGATCAAGAAGAGTATGACTTTGTCATTCAATTCAGCGAGAGTACACAGCAAATTTGCTGCATAATGGGGAGAGTTCCTAGTACAAAACCCATTGAATTTTATTAATATGTAATTTTCAACGAATTTCAAAATTAGCTGCCTATCAAGTGCAGTTATTGATCTCATAACACGAACGATCTCGTGTGACAACGCATCCTTTTACGGATCTACCGCATCCGGAAGAACGAAGATTATTCTTCATTTCCCACACATTTTTTTAATTTGTAATTCCCCTAATTGGCAAGGAGCAGCTTGTAATTCCTTTATTCAAAGCGCAATTAGCACGCCAATCACTCAAATCGGGGAAGTAAGCGTCGCAAAATATGTGGCGAGAAGGCTGCCAATATGATCAGCCCGTTGATTGGTTGACTTGATTGTCTAGACTGTTTGTTCTGCACTACTAAGGGTTATCAAAGTTCGCTTATTTGCAGCGATTATTTCGCTAATTCAAACTCGCTAATCTCCCTGGTTTTGCTTGCCGTTGCAACGGTGATACGAGGACACGCCTCCTGGCTTACCTGAGGCTGTGTCTCCTTCGCCAATCTCAACTGACATGGACCACTCATAAGACAGATGCACACAATTAGCGAGCAGATAAGCGAGAAAAGAAGCTCCTTGGCTGCTTTTCTCGCTTATCTTCAAAACCAAGGAAATTAGCGAGTTTGAATTAGCGAAATAATCGCTGCAAATAAGCGAACTTTGAATACCCTTACTGTATATAATTTCGAGGACTAATTTATTGAGATTTCTTCCTCTAATTTCTCAATAATTGAGTAGACTGAAATAAGGAAATTCACTTTTATAGCTTTTCGCCGTTGGGAAAAATTTCCGGCGCGTTTTGAACGGCAGAATAGTTGCCAGCGTACGCTGACCAAGACGAGCAGATCAACCAATCTATGAATGAAATTTGGGAAATACACTTTCACATAAGTTAGACGGAAAAATCGCTTGATTGACAGAATTTTTCAGATTCGAAAACGGACACGTTGTGCGTTTGAAGTCCGATAGTCTCTGTGTTTTATTTTAGCTATGGCCCTAACCAATTAAATTTTTCACAAGCCATTCGTTGGAATTTCTCTTCGCACGCAGGTTGCCATCATGCTAATGAGTGGGAAGGGCCCTCGAATACGAACGGCAAGGTCAAGTCCAAAAAGGCCAGAAAGGGTAGTCAACCGGTCACTGGCGGATTCAAAAGCCCCGCTACCGACCCGGAACTGTTGCCCTCTGTGAAATCCGTCGCTACAAAAATCCCTTTGAGCTGCAGATCCCCGGATTGCTGTTTCAGCGAGTGGTTCGTGAAATTGCCACCCGTGACCAATTGCGGATTTGAGATTTCGGTCTAACTCCGTGATCGCTTTGCAGGTAATTTGTAATGACGCTTTGCAGGTAATTTGTAATGACGCAATTGTGTTTTTTTTTCTATTTCAATGCAGTGCTACGATATGGCTCATCGTTGCAGGAAGCAGCTGAGACCTTCGAGGTCTCTTTTTTGGAGGACTCTCAACTCGTCGCTGTCCACGCGAAAAGATTGAGCATCCAGAAGCACAATTTGGATTTCATTATAAACCCTCCCGGCAGCCAATGTTCTTAAGGGATTTTTTTGAGCATTATTTGGAGTGAATTTTTAGAAACTAACGACTTGCCAATTTTATCTCAAAAAAAGATCAGAATGGCAATTGTTCATCATATTTAATCCTCTTTGGTCGAAAAAACTGTCAGTTTCACTTTATGCAAAAATTCCGCTAAATAGCTCCACCGGCGTTGTACTCAGGAATTTGGACTCAAGAATTTGTTACTCATTTATTCATAGACTTCACATAGTTTCAGTTTATCACCCATCGACTGTGTATAGATTGTGTAAGATCGATCGACTTGTCAGCTACTTCTGGCACGTTACAGATGCAGCATATATTTTCCATAAAAGCAAGTTACTGAAAAAACTGAGAACTGTCTGTAGCAACATAGAATTCAGTCTGGGATGATCTTGTTTCATCCGTATTCGGGCGATATGCCAGCTGCTGCTATACAGGTCCAATTGTCTCTCCAACTCTTTTTCGTTTTTATGTACATACTGTACATTGTAAGTTGCGCGATATAACGTGTCAGAAAAGCTAGTCGAAACAAGTGGTCTGCGCTTACGGTTAATAGATTCACTATCTACCCGGTAAGTTTTTGCTTGGTCAAGAGGGTGGACAGTCATTTCGGAAGGTTGACTGTTAAACTAAAAGATCTAAGGTCAGTTGGGAAGATTACCGGTCGCTCCGGAAGGTTAAAAACTCAACCTGGCGACTGACGGTCAATTCGAATAGCGGCCGGTGAGTCCGGAAGTTATCGGTAACCCTGGAATGTCATCGGTTTAACCTGACAGGGGGTTGGTGCGCGCTTCGCCGCCAGAGTGAACAAGTCTTACAATATCAATCGATAGCTGTGACTTTAACCTACCTATTCATACTAAAAACTAATCCGGAGCTTGCGAAACAAGATCACAATTTGCATAATTCATACGCCCCTCCTCCTTTAACAACTAAACAACTGATAATGCAAACCATGTAACTGATTGATCGATTGTTTTAAATTAAGAAGTGGTTAATAAGCAAAACCAAACAAAACAATCGACCAATCAATGGCATGGTTTGCATTATCAGTTGTTCAGTTGTTGAAGGAGGAGGGGCGTATGAATGATGCAAATTGTGATCTTGTTTCGCAAGCTCCGAATTAGCTTTTGGTATGAATAGGTAGATTAAAGTCACAGCTATCGATTGATATTGTAAGACCGATTATAACCTTCCAACTTGATCGTCGGTTACGACGCTAGCCGTTTGTTCTGTACGGCTCACCATTTTTTAGTTTTAAGCGTTCCCCAGAAAATGGGGTTTTTTTTTGCAAAATGTTCTTCACAAAGACGGGGTCGTTGAGGGACGTCCTTTGAAAAACGGTTTCATACGGTATACCATTTGGCTGGTTGAGGAATCGTTATCGTTCGCCTGTGGAGGGAGAAAAATAACCAATTTATCGTTTGACACACAGACGACACAATGCACTCGAGCAAGTTGTAAAAGGAGGCAAAAAGGCAGCAGCGAGAATGCAGTGTGAGACATTCCTGCAGTGATGATGGTCACTGTATATACTCCTTGTGAAAAGGAACGTTTCGAAAGGTCATGGAAAATAATCGTATGCGTGTTTGTGTGTGGGTGTGCAGCTACAAAAGTGACGGTCGAAGTAGGCAGGGAATGATACATTTATATACATTTATTATAGGATAGTGCCTTGGTGGTTCCGCCACATATCGTTCATCCCCCCCCCCCTCAAGGGAACCCTTTAGGGTAGGATACTCTGTTGGTCAATGAACTCAGCGTTAAAGTCCCTTTGACTGGTCGGCGACTGCAACGAACTGTGCAACGACGATCCGCGATGTTGATGCCTACCGTTGAGTATGGGATTGCCGCTGGATGGGTGCTCCTTGAAGGTGGCTTGAAAAAGGCTTTGGAGGGTGCGGGACTGCTGGAAACGCATGCTCATGGTGCCGTTGACTTGGCTGCCGCCGCCGCCGCCGCCGCGTAGCGACATGTTTGTCATGGAGTACGACATACGGGGTTGGTTGCGCTCTGGTGGACGAAACAGAAACAATTTTGTTTTGGTAAAGGCTCCTCATATAGGTATATTAAACATGTTAATTGAAGTAGCGAAAAGTTACGCTTTTCTTCTAAATAAAAAATAAAATCGGAATTCGTGACTGCAGTATTTTATATTTATCTAAAATTAGATCCGTTTTTTTGTTGTAAAAAAATTGGATTCACCCGACAAAAAAACACGGAGTTCTCGGAATTCAGGCAGAAAACCCAAAAATAGGCCAAGGTTATGGCTTTAGCTTAAAGGATTTAGACCTTGACTAAAAATTTCGAAGGGGAAAAAGATCGTCTGCCATCTTACTATGTGTGTAACACAGTGACTTCAATCGAGCACTGCCAATATCTGAATTGGTTGTAATAACTCCAAAGTCACTGAGAGAAATAAATTTTGATAGAAAATTTCGTCGACAAAAAACTATTTCCAAAAACCAGAAGTTGTGGACCGAGACTATGGTCGTATAAATAGTCGTACAAGGATACTAGTAGTGAAGACAAGGAGTCCTCCTCCTTTTTATTTTTCGAAGGATGGATGGATGGATGGGAAATGCACATATACTAACTTTTTTGGTATTTCCAGAAGCAGATGATGCGAAAAAAGGCGGCACGGAACTTGTGACTGAGGACGGTGTAGAGGAATGGGTTGATGGCACTGTTGATGTACTGCAAGATGATCAAATGACAATTAAGTGTCTTGCGTGCTCAACAGACATGCGAGATATATCTTAGTCAGGGAGGGTTTCTGAAGATTAATAGGTTCTTGCAGTCCAGTTCGATGCAATTCAAGACAGAATGTGGTAGGAAACAGCGGAAGGCGAGGGTTTTATTTGTGTCACAAAGAAACTGACCCCCTAAACATGTAATAATAAATGCGAAGTCTCATTATCCTGCCAATCACGAATATGAAATGTAATGGACATCGCTACGGATTATTAACTTTTAAATTTCTGTGTAATTCGCTGAAACAAACACGCTACCAAACAGTTCAGCGTAAAAATTTAGAGATAGGAAAATAAATTCGTTTTTCCTGCGCAACAAAAATATTGATGATGGTTTGAATTTGATTATTCTTGTGCAGCAATTGTTTTTTTTTAGATTGAACCCCTTTGCCCACCCCCTGGCCATGCAATGAGGGGTCCTGGTTCCGACTTATAATGACCCTAAGCGAGGCTTGCTGAACATGGCCGAGGCATGAACAGAGCGGAAAACTAGGCTGAAATATAGACCAGATTCCTCGAACTAAGCTCAAAGACCATTGCTGATTCCAGAAGCTGCCAACACAAAAACGGTCGCATCCCTTACCACAGCAGTTTTGGCGAATAGCATGTACCACAAGCCGAGGTAAGGCTTCGCGGCGATGGAGTTGTGCACGAGGAGGGCGCGATACGGCAGCCACAGCACCGCAAAGCACACCACCACAATCACCAGCATCTTGACCACCTGGCAGCGCGACTTCATTACGTTCTGCAGATGGTCTGGCTGCTGGCCCATTATACTTATGCCCTGGCTCTCGTTGACCGAGCTGTTGTTGATGGTTGTGTTGAGGCAGGAACTACTCTCCACCGAGTCGCTCTCCGTCTCGCGGACTTGCCGACGGATGAAGATCCGCTTGGCCAGACTGGCCGGCTTCCCGTTGGAGGAGCCGTTGGAGGACCAGTTGCTGCAGTTGGACAGGGTCATGCCCGATTCCAGTGGCGCCTTGATATGCAACAACAAAAAAACACTCGAAACATTAAGTTATATTTCTTTAACGCAAATAAAAATAATTAATTAAATCAAATTCAGATCTTCATTTGTCATTTTGTCTTTGCTAGTTGATTTAATTCCCTGATGTGGATTTGTTCTGCTATTTGCTTATCTATTTTGATTGAACTACTCGTTCAGGTAGAACTATTTTGTTAATCCATTAAGTAGGTGGGATAAATTTACCGAAAATTTACGCAACTAAACTTAACTTAAAATTTTCGACCATAAAATTGAAAGAATCTCTTTATGAGTGTACAAATAAATCATCTTAGTGGACAAAATTCGTAAACCCGTAAATAACAAAAACTAAAAAAAACGAAAAACAAATGTAAAAAATGTAAAAACAAAAAACTAAAACCCGTAAAGCAATTAAACTCAATCCATCATCAAATCACACAAATCTAAAATGAAATAAGAAAGGACAAATCGAATTAGAATTGAGCCGATTTGAAATGAAGTCGTTGCACTTTTTTTCTGCTTTATATCGCCGCGGGTACCTTGCGGTGAGGTTGATGGTGGGCGTTCATCCGCATGACGCGGACACTGCGGTAGAGGACAAAGCCCATGCGGGTATACAGGACCACGGAGATGAGCAGGGGGATTGCGTAGAAGAGAACAAAGTCGACCATGAAGACAGCCGCGTAGCCACTGCGCTCCAGTCGGTAGGCACACTGCTCCATGGGAGGCTCGGTGGCCTCGATGAGGGGCTTGCTGGTGGACGTGTAGAACCACTGGCAGCTCCAGATCCCCACAATCAACCACGTCGCCGCGATGATTTTGCGCGCCCGCGAGATGGTGCAGACTTTCTGGGCCAGCATCGGATGACAGATGGCAATGTACCTGCAAATATACACCCGCCCTGGTAAAAAATAACTGGATACACCCTGAGAATCGTTTTCGGATAATTAAAACCGTTCTTTTTCAAATAAAAATATTCCCCAAATTGGTGTTGTTTAAAGATCTGATCCTGTTCTTAATACATTTCGTCCGTCTGGCAATTTCACCTCCCGAATAAATTTACAATAATCAGTCAGTGGACTTTTGTTTCTCAAAGTTCTGTTCAATACAGTTCGAATCAAGTACGTTTTATACAGTGTAATACGGTGAACATCTATCTGTTAATTTATTTGTTAGTCTTTTACGACTATTTGTAGGAAACTGTGAAATTATTGGAAAGCCCCAAAACCTGATCACCGATGAGGCCATTTAGTTCTAATGATTGAAGCTAAACACAAAAACAAAAATATTACAAAGTTTCTCGCTGGTCCCATTATTGGTTAATACCTTTACCGCCTGATTTATCCCCGGCGCGTGCATGAGAGTATACTTTAGCCTTATCAAATGTTTTGTTCTGCATCAGTTAAAGCCTTACATTTTTTTAACATTTTTGGTGCAAACCTTGAGCAAGAGGCGTTGCCGTAACCTGTGAATAGCTCCTCACAGCCAAACAATAGCGTAACCGACACTTAACGTAACCGACAAGTAAGTTCGACACTGATGGCTTCCGACACTTTATTATCAGCTGCGGTTATCCGGGATTGCTATTTTGTAAGTAGATCATAAAAATACAATAAAAAAAGAGAACTGTTGCCCCAAAGACCAATCATTTAGGGTCATTAACTACATAGACACGGTAAGAAATTATTTTTCAATTTGCCAGATGTACTACGGTAAATGCCCTTACTGACATTTTGTTCTACTACACACATATGACAGCTGATCTACAGACTATTCCCGCGTCACTAGAGGCAGAGATGTCATATACCTCGATAATTTCTTGATCGATTAAAACAAAACATCCACCAACCCGTCAACTTTGCATACGGTACTACGAGGGGCACTCCAAAAGTCTTGGTACTCGGTCATTTACTCTGCAGTCTGCACCAAGCGATTGCTTTTCAAATCACTCAACATATAGGTACTAAGATCATGACCTCATGAGCAGTAAATCCGAGTTTCACGGACCGGCATGCAGGGAATTCCTTTTGGAAGACACACTTCTCAGTACTAATGCAGCCGCATATTAAGCTGTTTTAAATGAACTTATGTGCAGACAAACAGAATTTCGCTACTGAATGAGACAAGAGACACTTCTCCTACAGCCGGTTGCTGCACTCCGCAAAAAAATCAGAAAGTAGATTGGTGTGGACAGTGGCTAGAACAAAAGCCAACACCCTGTTGAAGACAACAATCAATCAATCAAGCGGAGTTAATACAGTCCACATGATTTCATGTCGCACGGTTCGGCCCGTCGACCATACCTTTTCTTAGCCTTGTCAGAATCTTTTCATCTCAACTGTATTAAACAAGGATCCTTGTAAGTCAACAAGGAGAATAGTCTGAGCATTCGCCATGGAATAGCTGAGACGCGTGTGAGCCGCTGAACATAGTTCACGTTTTACATTGCGGTCGACTTCTCACCGCTTAAAAAATTCTTCCCTTTCTATGCTTTTGGCCGTAATCCAACAAAACTTTCAGAAATAGTGCAGAAGTTGCTGATCTAAATACTTACAATACCAGAACTGGAACGCACTTTCTGGTCGCGATATAAATGACCAAGTGCCAAGACTTTTGGCGTGCCCCTCGTATAGTAAAAGTACTACTCCCGGATGGCCTTGGGGGCTTAACCTCGATCTCACACACACACATACGTCATTGGGTCCCGCGCGATCAGAGCCCACTCATCCACGCCCATTAGCGTAATTCTCCTCTTCACGCGTGATCCTCGGCCGCACTTGACATGTTCGCGCATCGGTGTTAATTGTTTTTTCCTCTATACTATAGTGCTGCCCTTTGAACTATGGCAGGCATTGAGCACTTGATGACGGGTGATGGATCAGTCGATCTTTTGCTCGTACAATCAGCCACACAGGACTGGGCGCCAAGGGATCAGAGTAAACAGTTTACGAGTAGCGAATCGTAAATAGAAAACTGACACGAGAACCGTGGTCAATTCTCTCTACGCAATTGTTGTTTACTGAACGGAAAGTACACCTTTTTACAGACACTTGAGAAACAAGCGGTCAATGAGAGGCGTCGGCCCCCCCATCATTAGCATAAACATGTTTCAAATGATGCTCCGAGAGGGCGATACTCATTCACACGACGCAGCTCACGTCATGATAGCCACAATAATATACAACAATGTCGTTCTCTCATGTGTACATTGAGTTATTGCTGTGGTATTTCAATCCTTGAGGGGTTATATGGTAGACACTTCTAAACAGCAGTCCTCAACTCGACACTTTTCTTTAATGTCTGACGCGCGAAAAAGTACCGACGAAATATATAACCGATAAAAATTTTTTTGCGAGCTTGTTCTAACAGTATATAGGGTGAGGAATGATGGTCGATCACATTCATTTTGATTTCAACAACAGAGTGGAAGGAAAAAATATTCGCTTAAATATTTATATATAATGTATACTGTATATAAATACATATACACCTGTATAGTAAATGAAGACAATTCGATCCGTAGGAGATAATGTGCGACATTTTGTCATACGTCTGATTAATGGAATGAACAAGAATTTTATCGATGACGCTTTAATGTTCTAATATATATTACTTTCAACGGAAATCCAGCGGTTTAATATAGATAAGTTACAATGATTCTCGGGTTCGAAACGATGATCCTGGACTCCTGAGCCGTCAGTCCCATCAAACTCTTTGCAAACTTTCTTTCTCAACCACAAACTTCCCATCCCTGACCTATGCACATAAAAGGTTCTTTTGATTAATTTTATCCTCTTCTCACCGTGATCAAAAAACAGTCGGAACGACTCGAAGAAACTTAGGAAGTCAATGTGTTTGCCTTGGCATAATGTAACTCACCTTTCCAAGAGAAAGAGAGAGTGAGTGCGAGAGAGCGGACGCACAATTCAATCAAGCTACTCTCAAGTCTATTCGTTATAGTGTGGTCGGCATTAGTCAATTTACTCCATTATCCTTTCCGGGGACATTTTTTGCTAAGCTTACCGTTCAACCGTGAATGCCAGGATGCTGCAAAGAGAGAGAGACAGAGAACACGCCAGATTAGGGATTGGTTAGTGTGAGCTCTCGTTTATTGTTAAAACGTCCCTCATACGCAGAACCGAGTTGGCCGCTGTTATGTACAAGGAGACGCAATTAATTTCGGGAAAGACTCGGTGCCGGAAGTTCTTCCTTTAGTTTTTCATTGCAATCACCCTTGAGCGACCCTTCCGGCGCATGTGCGTGAGAGAAATCTCACGTAAAATAAAGACTTTTCGCACGTGCGAAACAGCGTGTGCAACGTATGGGTGCAGCTGTGAACCGAAAAAGACAAACGGACGGGCGAACGGACCGATCAATTGATGGCCTCACCGACAGACAGACAAACGAATGAAGCGGTGGAAGAACAGACGTACAGGAGGACGGGCGGTTGGACGGACGAAGGAAAGGACAGAGGGACGAATGGACGGACGGGCGGACGAACGACGGACGGATGGACGTGCGTACCTGATAGAACCGGCATTGATCGCGAGAAAGCTGCAGAACGTACTTATGACGCATCCTGCCTTGCCGAAGATCCATTGTCTGCTGGCGAGGTGGTAGGAGATGATGGCTTCCGGAATGGTTATGGAGACCAGCAAGATGTCAGCCACAGCCAGTGAAACCTGAAACGAGAGAGGATAGAGGGAATGAGAAAGATAGAACGTGAGCGAATGCGGAAGTGGACGGAGGGATTTTGAGGCATGGAGAGCGATCAGTTGGAGTGTGTGTGTCATGGAATATACAGTATTAGTTCCATATAGCATGGTTGGTTGATGCTGCGTGGTATGTGATGTTATAGAGTAGACCCTACTTATTATTATTTTTAAACAAAACGTGGACTCCGATGTTCGTCTTTTGTGGGTTGTGAATTGGCGAGGAAGGCGATATTGTGACGGTCATGATGCTCCCTGGTCCAAGGCATTTCATTTTGGCCGAGTGTGTTCTTCTCGGGAGCTCCTTTTATAAACATGCGCTTAACTCTATCAATCTTGTCTGTGTCTGTGTCTGTGTCTGTGTCTGTGTCTGTGTCTGTGTCTGTGTCTGTGTCTGTGTCTGTGTCTGTGTCTGTGTCTGTGTCTGTGTCTGTGTCTGTGTCTGTGTCTGTGCCTTTGTCTTTGTCTGTGTTTGTGTCTGAGTCTGTGTTTATATTGGTTCTCAAGTCTACGTCAGCCTGTTTTTATGCTTATCCCTGTACATGCACATCTTAGGGCGGCTATTGCTTTTATGTCTGCATCGATTGCCTGGACTCGACTAAGCAGTACTACCAGTACTATATATCGACTAGCATCCGGTCGCGCTCGTGCGTGCAACTTGTAATTTTCGTGCCCCTTTCTTATTCCCTGTAGCTATACTGCGCTCAATAACACCATAAACCTAATCGCGACAACATCGAATGAATATATCGAGAGATCCGTTACACAAATCCATCCTTTGGGCAAATACAGATCTTTGGGCAATCTGTACTGTACCATACGCTTAGCTAATCAGTAAGTCATTAAATAGAAAAACCACAAACATCTTAACCGATAACTATGGTCTTACCCATATCGTTTTCAACTTCCACAAAATCGGTTCATGCGAATTTGCATATCAGATAGAATAGTATTAAACACAAGCCCGAAGAAGAGACATAATCCTAGAGCCACGTTCTCACTGTTTATTCTTAACTACGCCACGATGTGTATCTTATTTACCGCCTAATTTGCCAGGTCTGCGTCTTAAAATGTCCTCGACCTATGTCTGCTTATATACCACAGCCCCACCTTAATGGCATGGATGGCCATGAATATTAATATAAAAAAGATTCTGTTATAAAGCCCGGATGTTCCGTCGTCGGTACCGCTAACGCCATCACATCTATGCGCGCAGCAAAGTGATACTACGAATAATGCTTTAGGGATCCCCGCGAGTCCCCCGCTAATTGAGTGATTTAAGGGGAGAGTTGTATGAGTCGCCAGGTAGCCATCAACACAGTCAGACAAGGAGGCAGGCATGCCGACAGATAGACAGACAAACGGAAAAACAAACAAACAAACAAACAAACAGACAGACACACAGACATGGGACACAGAGACCACATTATCACCAGCACAATGTATAACATGCTTAATTAATTAAACTGCTTTTATTTTTTTCCGCCTGATCAAGCACTACCCTATGACCTAGTGGTGCGTGAAAATTGTACCCGCACTTGTATGTCGATCGGGGATGGGACAAAAAGAGAGCCGTAAGCCTTCTGTTTTGTTGACCACATACACAGTACCCACACACGCGGTCGCGGAAATTTCGAAAGAAAAAGTCAATTCCTGACATATTAGCGGATTAGAGTTTTGAATGTGTGTGTAGGACACCGTACACAAGTGTGGCGGTGGGTGTGTGGCAGGAGTAGCGACATCCGACACTCTTCTCAGGGTTCCCCCATCTCATTTAGGCGGCGATGAACTTGAGTGTGGTTGATAAATAATTTTTAACTGAGTAAGACAAGAACTTTTTTGCAGTATGTGCGACTGTTTCGGCCTATTACATGCTCAAATTGCCGTGACCAAGTAAAATTTATTTAATTATTCAGTTTTCCTCTGAAACATGGTGGGGCTATGGCTTGAAGTAGAGCATATGGTAAAGTGGTTTACGGATAATTCAGATAGTGCGGTTTAGCGGAAATGGCCTGTCGCTCTGGGGTCTTGGGTGTTGCGCAGAGATGTCATTTTTAAATTGTTTTTTGTATACTGCATCTTCGAAGAATGGCCGGATATAATTCATAAACAGATTAATAAAGCGCTCAGCCGTTACTGAAGCAAAAAGGATGTTTAGATCTATGGATTTATCCGGTCGAAAATTGAAAATTGAATCACTTAATTTAGATGCAAGATGGCCTACAGATAAAGTCTGTCGCATCGGATGACTGGACTGTCCGATTGGGTCACTCGTATATGAAAAACCTGTATCTTTTGCTAGTATTTCTGTTTGAGGGGAAAGTTGGGGGATCGATTATTTGGATTATTCACATTTTGGCGTGAAAAGAAATAGGATAAAAAACC
>LRSR01013357.1:0-18611 GCA_001579985.1 Hypsibius dujardini
GACCTGTCGAAAATTAGTCACAGATTTATTACTCACTATAACAATAAATTTATAGAACAAAATTGCGCTTATAGTTTAGCTCGCAGTATCATTGTCCAAAAGAATTTGCTTGAGGTTGTTTACAGTTACCTGTAATATAGACTGTGGCTCCAGCTTCGCCCAGTTGAAGAGCAATACCCTTCCCAATACCTCGCGATGCACCGGTCACCAGTGCGACCTTCCCCTTCAAAGCCATGACAATTTTCAAGGCCGATCACGAATGGTAACAATAATATAATAGTCAAACTAAAAATGTGAGCACCTTATTACTCGTGCACTTGTCGGGGTTTTTATAGGAGGTTCTGTGTTTGTCTGACGCCTGCAGCGTCTGTCGGCAATGTAAGACTCGTACCCATGTGGAGACTCGCGATGATCGGCGACTGGTGATTACATCGACATGCTCCACATTCGTGGGCCAGGCACGAAGGTCGCTTTCCGCACAGCCTGAGAATACAAAAACCCCCCACACTGCAGACTGGCTAGGAACATCGACCCAGCCACCCTCGGAAATGTTTGCATGACCAGACAAAACCAACAAAAGTGTGTAGTACCTATACCTATGTATAGTGGTATCTAGGTTCCATAGATCGTCTTATATCAGCGTATTCTCCGTACTTTTATTTTTCGTCTACCCGACATTTCTTATAATTGTATTTGCCAATTTAGTAATTGTTAGACGGCGAACTGATGGAACTTTGTTTTGCAAGCTGTCTTGCGTGCGTTTTCGCTGAGAGAGAATACGGGCACTTCCAAAAAAATGGGCAGAATTATGCACTCACACAGCCCATTGCATTTGCCGCTGTCTGACAATGTGGTTCATGGAAAGACAGCTTCACTTTCCACAGTTCTAATACTATTATATTACAAAACCTAAAGTACTTTATAGTACTATCAGAATGTCTTTAGATAGAATTCAGTCCCGAACCCTCACATGTTTTAGAAAACAGGACTTCATATCAAAAGTATTTAATCTTCGGAAGAGAGACCATATACAGTTTAGTGTTTCACAATTTATACAATACAGTTTACAATTACAATACAATATAAAATTTATAATATGCAATTAGCAATTACAATTATAAACAATTTAGTGTCTGTGTCAGCTGAGTTTAGTTTTTCTATGTGATGTTGAGTCTTTGGCTCCTGAAAAAATGGGGGAACAAACTTTCACACGTTGGCTCCTGACCGTTTTAGACGTTATTGTGCCCTTGGATTGAGGTATCGCTTATGTAGATGTTATTTACAATTATAAAAGTTTTTTGAACACCGCGTCCCAATAAAACGGTACCGTGTCTGTGTGGTAATTAAGAGTACCGGTAACAATCTGCCGAATGAAATGATCAATATTTTTACACTTGAACACGACAGAATGTTATATAAAAATTGGCTATATCATAGACTCACATGTATTGCCCAAGGAACAGCAATTTTTTTGTGACAAATGTACGAGGTACAGGACGTTCTAGAGAGGTTCTGTAGTAGGTTGCATCCCATTGTGTACTTCAGTTCAAACCCATCAGTACTGCATGCGCTCATGGATGAGGAACAAATATTTCGCTATTTCTTTTGCTTCAATTCAATCACAATTTCTGTTTTGTGAGTTGAACCCATGCTTCCGGTGACTTCAAATTGGTCAGCAGCAAATCTCACTTGAGTGGTATCACTGCAAATGAAAAATTCATTTAGCAGCTGCCAAGGTCCTTCCACGGAGTTTATTTACAGTGTAATTACAAAACAAACCTCCACCGACTGGACAGCGAACCCTTACCGATAGAATTCCTTGCGCTTGAACCAACTCTCTTCAGACTTGTACATTTCGTTGAAGGTGTTTTCACCGAGCAAGTGCAGACTGCTCGCGTCCATCACTCCGACGGCCAGCCAGTTTGTATGGAAATCAAAGCTGTAGGGAGCGGACCACATGATGACCACACGTTGACCGGTGCCGTCGACATTCCACGACACCGTTCCCGAGGAACCTAAAAGAGTAGAAATACATTACTGCTGATTTGGCAGTATCGTCGGCAAAATGCAGGGGCAGACCAGAGAAAGTAGATGACTCTTTACGACAGAGCATTAGCATTGAAATTGAGCGGGGCAATGGTGCCACCGCGTAGGTTTTGGGTGCATCTCCTGTTTTTCCTGGGCTGGATGACATATTTTTTTCCGTTTTGAAAGGCAGGTGATTGAATTTTGTTGTCTGTTACTCGTTACCACTATGCCTCCAAGAGCTAAAGTTAACTTACATGGGATCGATTACAAAAAAAGTATAAAAAAGCACAAGTAATTATATATACTCGATTACTATTTATATTTACATTATATTTACTGGATTATATACTCTATTCAAAATCAATACTTAAGGAGCATCCTCGTGGTGCCTGTTCCCCATACCGGTAGCTGTGTGATCGGTTTTGTGAGCGGCCATAATTTCCCGCTGCCCCGCGTGGACATCCGATGGGGCCGTTTTGATCTGACCAGCATTGATGATGACGATGGGATTTGTCAAATTCCATTTGGTGTAGTTCCTCAGCTCCAAGACAACTCCGACACGATGTGTGATAGCTTGAAGCAAGTCCGCGGCCGTTGTGCCGGCAAGGGACGCACCAGCTGCAAGCTCACTCATGGTTGTAAATTGTAATGTTTCGTTGGTATATCGTAAGGATGTGTTGCTCAAGTTTTAGATATTGGGAACCAACGTACTGACTTTTAGTAGTGCTGGAATTTTGGGACGCGGTGCCGTTTTATAGAAGCCGTTTGTAGCAGGGGCGTCACCGTTTATTGGGGCGTCGTCAACAGTCATGCTTAGAGTTTACTGTGTTTTGTTATGTCAATAAAAGGATTAAGGATGTCTGCGGGAAATCATCGGTGCAAACACTTTTTCTTGCTGTAAAAGCGGAACGTCCGGAACTTATGAGCCTACTTTGCTTGTCTCGAAATGAAGTTGAGCGATGATGCGTGATGTCTATACACTATTGGCCATCTCATGGTAGTTGTCGCAAGTCATGCGACGAGGGTACCCTATACCACCCGACTTTAGAGTGCAGGCAGCAAATGGTTTGAATGGCCAAGATTTACTATAAAATGGAATAGTTCACACGAGTGGCCACAGCTTTGAACTATCCGAGCAAACACCATTTTCTTACTAAGACAGCAATATACAGTAGGGTGGTCGGAGTTTGAGCCACTTCTTGCCTCCACTTGTAACTGCTTGCACACATTGCTTGATTGATTGACTAAGTGTACAACCGAGGACGCTTTTCATAGGTGGAACGCAGAATGCCTCTCCTTTCTTTTTTAGAGTGGTACAATATTAGTGATAAAAACAAAGTTTCTTTGACAAATTTCGAAGTTGGGAAACCACTGGAAGTTTTCGGTTTCATTGATCTTAATTGGCAAAATGGCAATTTATTGAAATGCATTAAATAAGATTATTGTGACACTATTCCATTCCAAATTTAATTTGGAATCCATTGGCAATAAACATTTTTTTCGGACATTAGGGGCGGAACTACATTCCTACTTAAAAAATCTTCGCTGGAATTTTCGGCTCGTTTGGAACTACCCATAGCTACGCCCCCTTACATCCCAATAATATTTGGCTAATGCCAGTCGGTTCATGCATACCCGTAAATCACCATTTTTTCAGCGAAGAGCAAAAAAAATCGACTTTTCCAGTGTTTCCTTAGCTTTGAAATTTCGGCAAAAAGGTTTTTGATTTAGTCACCAATGAACTCAAATTTATGAATCATCACTAATAGTTTACTAATTTAAAAAATAAAGCGGAAGCGCTTTACGTTTTATCTGTGAAAAACGTCCTAAGTAAGGCAAATTTGAATAGAATTTATTTTTTAACAAAAAACTGAACCTATTTGATTTTTAACATGAAATTTAAGAGAGCACTCCCACATAACTAAATATCGGATTAAATAGAACAGGTTGCTCCGGTGGCACATCAACTATATGGTAATTCCTCTGCTTCGTTTAGCTCCTGGTGAAGAGCCTTCTACTATACAAAATTAATTACGGCAGTCTAAAATGTTTACCATACTAAACGTGTTTATTTTATATTTATTGACCCAATCAATACGTTTTTTCCCGCAATCAACCCCACCCAAAAATGACTCATTCAAGTAGCAGTTCTACCTCGTACTTGACAGTTTGCAGTTTGCGTAGTGTTCCAGATATCGACGATTTGGCAAAATATAAATCCACTTTGGAGTCACTACCAACCAAAAATTAAATTCTCAAATATAAGTGTCATACCAGTATATGAAAGAAGTCCCTTGTCAAATGGAGTGAGAACCCCACCCCCGAGATAGAGATAAACGGCTCATGATGTGTATGCATGAAGCCCTGAGTTCGTCACGGTCTGTTGACAGAAAAGCGCTCGCCGCTGAAGGTACCCAACGACGCCGGCAGTCTGCTTCGTCCCAGTTAGTGTTGGCATTCGGTACTCATAAGTTTGATTGGTCAGCAATGATTTCTGATAAAAGGCATAGTACAGGTTGCTTACAAGCTTGATAATCGTCAAAGTTTGTTCTATAACCATTTCAGGGGATCTTCTGAACTTGTTAGTATCGTTTCGTCAAGGCTATTTTACTTTTAAGGTACTACTCTAATTTAGGTGCCTCGTATTAGTAGGGAGCCATGAAGCGATCATCGCCAGCGCCACCTCCGCCGCCTCCGCCGATACCGGTCGCTCGCGATTCCTCGTCAGCAGGCAAGCCACCTCCAGTGCCTCGTCAAAACAACAATTCGCAAAGGTGCACTATGCCAAGTCCAGACCGATCGGCCGTTATGGCGGACATCCGTCGAGCTCCTCGTCTGAAACGTGTGGACCGCTCTCTCATCCAAGACCGCAGCGAGGCTTCCTTGTATTTTGGTACGTTTCCGCCCCTTTAACGTTGTGCTCTCTGGCTCACTTAGAATTTAGACGATTTTCAGGAATGGAGACCGTAAAATATCCCATTTCCAACTTTATGATTTTTACATTGGATCAATAAAAGTAATGATTTATAAAATTTATTTTTTCCAGGACTGATACAATAAGTTTTGTTAGCGAAACTTTCAAGTCTAAACAAACGAAAACAACAAAAAACTGAAGAATTACTCTACCGAGTTGTTCGAATTAGGATCTTCAAAAAAAGATTGAATATCACCATTTTTGAAAGTATCAATCTCCATCTTTATTTGGAATCAAGTCGATTAACCTTTTAAGACTTCAGGAGCTGAGTTACAGGTCACTTCTGGAATGTGACATGTTGACGTTTCCGGTCCAGCTCTAAGAAGACCCACGACTCCGCCCCCTGGTATCGAAAAAAGATTCTGCTACGGCCTATCGTTTGAATTTGAGCAGAAAATATTTTTTTTTTCAAAAGTCGAAGTCTTTACAATTTGAACCGAATCAGAAAAGAAAAGGAGGCTTGCCTAAATCTTGCCAAAACAAAACTCCTGCAGCACTGCCGAATGACATAAATAATATAAATTACCGTTAGTATTGAAACTAATTTAAAATACAAAATAAAAAGTGGAGATATGTTGCGATGCCCCTTGGAAAATTGAGTCCGAAATACGGTCAGTTCAAGGATGCATTTTAATTGGTGACAGGAGAAAAAGATGTGCCGGAGAGGCTTGTCACCGTCCACCTACCCGGAAGGAATTCCTCCCAATCATCCATCACAAGCCGCTCGTCTGCTACAGCTAAACCATCATCTCAACAAGGCAAGACTGCAACACGTACTCTGTCCGGCGGAGCCAACGGTGCGATTGTTCATCCCATATTGACGGTATACAGCCGAACCCCGACACCGTCCATTCGCAGCCGAGTGTCCACGCCTATTCCAAGCCAAAAAATAGACAACATCAAACCGAGCGAGGAGAAAAGCCGTCGGCCGTCGTCCGCTTTATCCACAATGGCCCGTGTGCTCTCTCGGTCTCCCAGTCCGAGCGCCAGTTATCAATCTGTTTTGAACTTATTCCCCTCTGCTGCTAGGGCACTTACCCCCAATAAAGTTGACCCATTCCAGCTGCAACAAACCGAAGTGAAGAAGATTAAGCGGCAAGCTCCGCCTATTCCAGCTCGTCCAAGTCAAAGTGGGACCCCAACAAAGACTGTTATCTCCTCCCAGCGCAGTAATCCTCCGTCTCCAGCTCCGACAGCATTCACATCGACTAATAACCATTCACAAACTTTGGCGCCCTTATCGCCGACACGCCCCTTGGCTTACAATTACAACCGTACGGAGGCAAAGGTTGAGAGCCCGCCCATACAACAGCAACCGGTCTGGGCACGAGGTACGTCAATTTTTTGCTAGTATGAGGATAGTTCGCCCCTTTTCAGGCCCAATTTCTAGCCATTGAGCAATTTCAGTATAGTGGAACAATTTCCATACCATTAAAAATACTTTTCTGGGCACTATCCCATTCAAATTTCAATTTCGAATTGATTAGCATCAGAATTATTTTTCGGGACTTATTTGGCATTTCTATTTCTCTTTGGAAACATGCACTTGGTTCCATCCCCCTGATTTCGAAACACTATTTTGCAAACGCTAATCAATTTTAAATTGAATTTTGGATGAGATAGTGTTCAGCATTATTTTATTTCCTAAAAAAGTCGTTGTTCAACCATACCGGAATAGCTAAGTGGCCAAAAAAGGGGTGGCTAAAATGGGGGCACATTTTCACCTGAAAATCATGTTACGTAAATAAATGTGGGGATAGATTTAAAGTCATCCAGAGGTGCGTCACCGGACATCAGCAGTCGGAATGGTCGCTTCGCAGTTCAACAGAAACCACAACCTCTTTTGGCACTGGGAGGAATGAGGAATATCCACTACGATCACTCATCATTTGGCGGGGGAATGCAGCCGTTCCCTAAGGAAATGGTGGCTGCGTCCAACTCTCCATCTGCTGCAGTCACGAGAACGACGCGAACCCTGACTAAGAGACAAGGTACTCCCATATAATGCCCTAAAATGTCACCCTAGTGGTAGTTTTGTTTTTTCTACTAGAGTCTTGCCTTTCTAACAAGTCATTCTTCCTCAATCCTGGCTGAATTAATACTTTCATCTCCTCTCTTTTTTTGCAGCCTTCTTCGAAACAAAATTTACGTTCCATTCAGTGACGGATCTGGTCCCGGAAGAGTTTGGCCATCTGAAGAAAACGTATCCCTCACGCCGGCATCGGTCGACCGTCACAGATGGATCTAGTCGTCATTAGAAGAATTGCCTCTCCGGCTACCTACACTATACATATAGCTAGTACATCTTATCACCTTTATAACTCGCCTTTCTGAAGAACAAACAGTCGGGAATTATTTCATTTGAATCAGACAACTTAACTTTAATAGCAACAGCGGGAGTTTCGACCGAATTAAACTAGCATTTGATTGCTCTCAACACTCTGATCCGTACCCAACTGGACAGCCACGCTCATTGATAAAAGACAACAGACTCTCCTCGGACAAACTGTCTGAACGGAGAGCTGTCTCGTGTCTGTCTGTCTCGTACTACAGACAGGATTTTCGGGAGGAAGCTAGTCTGTCTGTTCTTCAAATAAGAGGTCTGACAGTCGCTTAACTGTATCCTTAACTTGTCCGTCAAGTATTGCAGTACACCGTTCAGGTATTTTATTTTTTGCTGGACAAACGCCCCAACGATATACTGGAAAGCTGGACGTTGAAACTACAGTATTTCTTGTTCGATAAATCGTCCTCGGTTCATATAACCAAAAATCAAATTTATCAAAGTTAGACTTTTAAACTAAATGACCATGAATCTTACGAACCCTTGGATGTTATAGTTTGAATGTGGTTGTGAGTCCCGGACGGCATTCTACGTCACGATAGAGCAAGGTGTCGCCGGTCAGAATATCACGAAAGTTAATCTAAATACGATAATGAAAGTCGTATACCGCAGTTTAGGAGCGATAATATGGAACGACATGAATACATCGCTTTGCTTACTCATTTGCTTTCTATGTTCTACAACGATATTCCCTAGATCAGAGTTAGCAGTTATCCCATTAAAGCGACCTGGTCAACTCCCGGTTAGGTAAGGAACAGTTTGATCACGAAAAACAGCTCCGTCATAAAAGTTCCATAGCCTGACTATAGAAACAAAATCCCTGGACAGACTATTCTGCACTCCTATATAAAACCCTTTGCATTCTTTCGGCAAAACACCATCATTCCTTCAGACCTTTTATTTTACTGATAGATAGCGACAGCGTACGAGCTGTGGAACGTTTAATCGGCCACGCGGCGCTTGTGCCGTATGTACGGTGCACAGAGCCCGTGCACACGTTCCATTCCAGTACGACTGTCGCTATCTATCGCGGAAATACAGTATTTCCCTGGCCAACTTCTTCACCAGCACATCAGAACCCAGATTAAATAAGGTGCCCACACGAGTACTCGGCAAATTCGCTTTCACTAAGAAGGTCACAGTCGCATTATTCCTTGTCGCAGTCGTTTTCTGTTCTTACACTACAGCCTCGGAGCTTCGTAAGTTCATACGATCATACCGGAAAAAGAAATACACATACTTCGTTTATTTCCACAACTGTATGCCCCAGCTCATCTCTTATCTTTCCTCAGGTCCACAGGCAGGCTCCGACAGCTTGGAAACGCCCACGTTTGGAGGTTCTCCTCCGGCAAACTTGAAGAACCCGAATGATTGTTTTATGGCAAAGGCCTTTGTCTGGGTCTCCAGCACGGCTCATTAAATATCTCGTTTGTGAGTTGACGTGTGAAAACGACGATTAGTTTTCTTGCATTCACAAAGGGCAGACGATGGATTTAACCAAGCTAAATTTTACCTGTTCATTTGGAGGGTTTGCAGGCTCATCAACGCGCTGAATGACGACTTTCTGGACGGCAGCAGTGAAATTGAGATCCACACCACTTATCGCGATCTAATCGCATACTTCCACCTTCCCCAGTTCCGTACCAGCATCGCCGCTGCCCCGGCTCAGCTCATCGCGGCCACAGGGGCGAATGATTTGCTGGTTCAGCTCGAAGACATTGGTAGGCTTCATTAGCAGAGGCTCGATTAGGGTTCTTGCAGGTGGGAATCACGAAATCCCTCATGCCAGGGTCATGGCAAAGTGGAAAGCCAGAGGGAGTGGGCAACAACTCGACAAAGGGGTAAAATGCATTGTTTTTTAAAATCGAACCTAAAATTTGGCCTGTGATCTTTGATCATTTCAGAATTTGTTGTAGGATGTAGGGGTTTGACTTCCGCGGCCCGCCTTGGATTTCACACCATTAAAACAAGCATTGGTGAATGCAAATGGGAGGTTTCAAAACATTTAAGAACAGTCCAAATTTGATGATAAAACTGATGTTTTGGAAATGTATTGAAAATAAAGGGAGTCCCTGGAAATCAGACCCTCACATCCCCACAAGTTTCAAAATGATCAGTGACAAGAGATCGGTCAAATTTTGCCCCATTGCCCACCCCCTGGTCCTACAATGAAGGGCTTAGGCTACAAGCCCCCTTCCCGTCCCCCTTTTACCTGCCCTTTTCTATTTTCCTGTGTTGACCAAATGTCCTCTGACTCGATAAAATGGGGATGGTTTTCTTAAATCTTTCATGTTTCCTCATCACAAATTCTCCTCATTTCTCTGACCTTAAGCTGGAAATTTATACGCATTTCTCGGATGTTCGCAGGGAAGACGACACATGACCGGAGCATCGGTTTATCTTCATCGTCAACCGGATTCGGAAAATCTTGCACGCGGCGGAGGAGAGTATCCGTCAAGCCAGCGAGATCGAAATTTATACCTTACTTTGCAGCCGAATCGTGTACTTTGACACCCTTACCTCCGAGGAAACATTGCCAAGGCCTCGGAGGAGGTTGTCGCTGCTCTGCTTGCAAAGCTCGAAGAAATTGGTACGCCACACTCGCCAAATTCAGATGGCACTACACGTGTCAGTGTATCCCCACATGAGTGAGAGTTTGCGAACTTGTTCTTCTGGTGTTTAGGTCAACAACTCGAAGTTCTGGTTTCCACCGGTTCGCCCTGATCTCTGGACTGCCCGTTATTCAAACCACAGTTGTTGGTTCGCTCTATCTATTCAATACTTCTTCAAGGCGGAAATATTCAAATGAACGTGTGGGTCGTATTAATTTTGTCTTTAATTAATTATACTGATGCAGATCTGCACCAGTTAGATCCCTCTAATTACTAGTACACCCAATGATATATATCGCAAACAAATGCAAGGACTCTGCTGCAGCATAAAAGATCTGCTCAATCTTCTATTCATCACGCCTCACGCCTATAACAACACACCCGAAAAAAATAGAAAACAATAATACTTTTCATGGCTGCCCTTCTAACCTCTCAAACACGAAATCTGTCTGTTATATCTAGCTACTAATGCCATCTAAAAATGACACGTTTTAGTTGCACAAAAAGCACTTCGAAAGGTGAATCGTTTTTGGTTGGCATCGAATTCTGTCCATCTGAAGTTGTTATTACAGTACGAGTACTCAACTTTGGAGACTTTGAATATTTGTCTGAACTCCATCACATCGCTCGACCGATAATTACAACTCAAGCGACCAGCATACAATTGACATAAATGCTACACCTGTCAATGAGTTTTTTTACAATTAACTACAAACAATTCCGTAAAAAGTAAGTCCAGAAGAGTCAACCTCAAACATGAACAACACTTCCAGTCCCGCTGGTTTTCACATTCACTTGCGGCGCCCCATCATACCGTAACCTGGCCTTTCCGCTGACATGCCCCGCCAACGCAGCCTTGACCGAAATCTCCGCCTGCCCGTTGGCCTGCACCGAGACCACCGCGACATCCGTCTCCAGCCGCAGACCCTTGAAGGACGGTGAGCCTTGGCCAATCACATCCAAACCCGCACACTTTCCGTTGATCTCAATCGTCCCCGATCCTGTCAACTGACACCTTACCACGAAGGTATCCACGGAAAGGCTCATCCAGCTGCTGCCCTTGCTGACCAGTTGGATGTTCGGTTCTTTCAACGATTGCAGGACGGTCATCCGACTGGGACCGTTGCCCTCCAGACTGACCAAGGAAAAGGCGCTGATAAAAACTTTGATGAGCTCACTGCCGACGTCCTGGCCGTTGCCCTGGAAACGGATGCGGAGAATTTGGTTGTCCACCACCGTCTGGACGCGCTCGAAAAGGCCAGGGTCGGCGGTGTCGAGAACGGCGCCTTCTTTGCCGTTCAAGTCGACGGTCACTTGGAAGGGTCCGTCCACGTCGATTCCGCGGTAATTCCGAACGGGACGCTGTTGGTTATCTGCTATAGCGAGATGGACGGCGAGAAGGAACGTCAAAGATAAGCGTAAGATAAACATTTTGAACATCGGAGGAGAAGGCAGCAAAAATGAAAGAAGAAATGGAACAACAGTAGCTGTTAATAGTTTTGTCGAGTAGCGAAAGTGTGCAATTTTCCAGGTTTGCTTGGCTGAATTAAATTAGATATAGCGCTAGAAGTGTAAGTGAAGATATGGTGAGTCAATTCGCAGTTATTGTTCGCTTTATACGTGCTATAATATATGAGTGCTCCTAATGGTGAAATTTTGTGTCACAATTACAGTACAACATGTTGTTCAGCAGCACGAAAACATGTATATTTTATGTATTTATGTATTGCGTGCTGTGCGATATTTCGTTGTGCGTGTGCATCACGGATCTGAGGGAGTGAGAAAAAAAGTTGTTTATAATTTTGGGTCAGCGCGCAGCGCGCACGCATACCTAATTTCTAGGCACGATCGATACGGTGAATTGGTGTGTAGCATAAAGAAGAACAACTATCATTATTATCAGTATACATCAATTACTTTACTTGAGTATACCTTCGATCGGTGCAGATTTATCTGGTCGTTGTCGCATTATCAAAATATGCCAAAGCGACATGCGTTCCAATGGTCATTCAGAGCGAAGGTTCTGATAAAAAATTGAAGGCTTGTTATGCCTATTGCCCAAGGCTAGTACAATCTCTGTATTCCCAAGGAATTTACATCTGCCCTATTGTGAACCTTGCTGACCAGTAGAGGGACAAAAAATGTGCTGATAAAATTTACAGACACAAACACAGACACAGGCAGACACAGACACAGGATCATGTTAAGGCAAATCGTTAAATAACCATTACTAGTATCAAGAGTATTAAAGAGTATTATATGTACACTAAACTAGTACTATGCAGTAGAACACAGGCAGATACCACGATCGCTAGCGGCGTGAGAGGCGCCGACACAACTGGCGCCAGGACAAAAGAAAGGACAAGGGGCGAATAAAGTTGGAATTGAAACTCCTAGGCCCTCTGGCTGCTCCGCTGCTGCTTGCTAATTACACTACGGAATTAGGAAGGAGGAGAGCTCTCCCTCTCACCCGTTAAGCAAGAAAGCAAGACACTCATTAACTAAGAAGATGATAAAATTCTTAGTGCATGTGCCATCCATGCGATCAGGCAATGTGCGGTTGTCGTCCCAGCGCGATCGTTCATCATATGAATTCCCCAGAACGAAATTAGCAGTTCAATGTGTAGATACTTTGCGTACATTTTTGCTTAACAAGCAGTGTCTTGAAGGTCGCTATTTTATAACTCAATAACTCAACTATTCCGATCCTTCTTTGACAGCTGAAATCTCGGCTTGCAGTTCGGTGTTTGAGGTTCATCAGACGACATATCAAATATCCAGTTTCATGGAGAAGGACGCAGGCCTAACAAGAAAGAGACATCGCACCGAATTCACGGAGTTTCAGGTAATTAGTTAATTAAATGAAATTAACCGGAACCATATTGTCATATTCGGGAATTTGAAACATTTTTTCTAAGTAGGTGTGCGTCTTTTATCAGCGATGTTGCGTTTATTATAATATATTTATCCAGTATGCTGTGTTGGCTTGGTGTTTGTAGCATAAGACATTGCTGGAATACTTCAAACAGAACAACACCATCAAACAGATCGATCTTCAGACGCTCTGCCAAGTCACCCAGCTCTCCCGGAAGACGATCCAGATGTGGTTCGCCAACACACGGAGGAAGACTGACACTGCCAATCAAGACCGTGCATCCAGTGGCTGGTATCAGTGTCGCGTTTGCTCCAAAACATTCGATCACCTCGATCTGAAGCGACAGCATGAACGACGAGAATGCGGTGCCATGACGGAGTCAACCGGAGTTCACTCCGGCAAGAACGATACGCAGGCTTCGGATAATCTATATGCTGAGTCAAAAAGGGTCACATTTTTTGGCAAGGTAAGATCTACAGTAGAAACACCAAAAGACAGACAGACAAAAAGACAGACAAACGACAGAGACAGACAGACATACAGAGACAGACAGACAGGCAGAAAAAACCAATGGATTACGAGGCGTGTAAATAAAGAAATAAACGGAGAGATGCCGACGGAAGTTAGATGATGCTTTATGGGAAGAGTCCTAATGAAACGTCTTAAGCGTCTCCTAACACATTTTATTCTTCTAGGCATGGGGACCTTCAGCGCCTTGTTCAGCTCCCCAACCGGGGAAAACCCGGTTCCGGACGCAAATTCGTCCTGAACAGGTTATCTGGCTCCGCCAGCAGTATCATGTCAAAAAGTACCTCACTCCGGAACAGCGTCACATTCTCGTTTCCCAAACAGGTAAACATTCTTCACCCGTTTGCCGCGAATCAATGCATACCTTCCTACATGTATTCGCAGCCGACTTTCTATATAGCGGAACTGCATTGTAGGCATGACAGCACAAGCAATCAAGACCTGGTTCCAGAACGAGCGGATGAAAGACCGTCGGGACGATCGGATGCACCGGACCACGCGACCGCCATCAGCCGACAACGAAATCGTTCCGTCCGAGCCCGAATTCTCGTCGGGACTCGATCTGCGTTCCAAGAAGCACGAGAGTCAACGACACTCCAGGAAGCAAGCCAAGCCCCGCAAAATACTCGACGTCGAGCGTCGACGAAGTAGCTTCATTGGGTTCGAAGCATTTACTGGACTATCGCCGGCTACGCTGAATGCGAAAGTCAATCAATCCGAAACCAAACGTTTGGCCACTTTTCCGACGCCTGCTTTCCTGTCTGCGGAAACGCCCTTTTCCAGTCAGATAATACAGCAATGTGGGCACGAGCTTTCCAATGCGCTGGCACGGACCCTGCAGGCAGTCAACGCGTTTGCATCGGTGAGGAAGACTTCTGAGAAAGACTTACCGGCCCTCGTCCTCAGGAGGCCTGTAATTTTACAAGCAGCTAAAGAAAAGAGACATCTTAAAAGCTTGAAACAACAGCCCTCAGATTCAGGTCTGCAGTTCGACAGCCAGGCTGTCGAAGTTAAAGCCAATGGGGGTGATCGGATGTCTACTGAGCAGCGGGATGGAGCGTCCATTAGTATTTCGTTGGATGAGGTTCTTCAGGCGGAAGAAAACGGGGAAACTCACTCGACTACGTTCTGCAATTTTATGGAGCAATGAGAGGACACGTACGTTCGGAGCCTTTCGACTGGTGAGATACGAACAGATGGAGAGGCAGAGACAGATCAAAACGGAAACGTAGAGTGTCAACAGACGAGAAATTTAGCGGCAGAGTGGCAAACACACGGCAGAGCAAACAGACAGACAGACAGACAGACAGACAGACAAACAGACAGACAGACAGACAGACAGACAGACAGACAAACAGACAGTCAAAGAGATAAATGAGCCGAAAGGTAGTCAACAGGCAGGCAGACGAACGAAAGACAACCGGATAGAAAAGACACAGAAAGGCAGGCAGGTGGACAGGCAAACAGACAGGCTACAAATAAACATCGTGCTAGCCTATAGGCAGGCAGACGACAAAAGACAGACAGACAAATTATCAGGCTCACAGCTGTACAAACAAACAGATAATGTGAGAAGGCATTTTTTGTTAGGCAAAATTCGCTCGAGACACAACCTTTGACAAACACAGCTACAGTAATTGGCAAATTCCGCGGCGACGGTCACGATTTTCTCTGTGGAACTGGTCCTTAGTACTTTTTTCTTTTGCTTAGGTTCAGCCTTTCACTGTGGCACCTCGAAGGATGCTTGGTTAGAGGAGCAGAAACAGTTCTACGCTCATTTCTGGTCCAAACATATGAATAAAGTGGTCGCCGGTCAGTCTGGTCTGACTCTTGTTTATAAGGACTAAAACAAAACGATGTTAATTCATCGTCATCGATATATTGTGTCCATAGTAAGGTTGGTTCGGCTGTTTTTCTATGTTATAAAATTAGTGCGAATGAGTTTAACCCAAAATTATTGACGGAAAGCACTCGGAAATTAACCACCAAAGGACAATCTTGGGAAAAGACAACATTTCTCGGAAAAGCTGAGGTTGGTTGGTCATAAAAAATTACCGCGAGTCACTGGTCAGCGCTGCGCATTTTGCTAGACAAGCGATTGTCTTCCCGCCCGTCTGTGTCTCTTTTTTATCATATCACAATCTATGTATGACTTTCCTATCCGGAATTGTTACCAATAAAACGTCAAACCGCCTAACACAGAGACATGATTCGGTCTCTCCCCCCTCATTTAATTGTGCAAACAGGCCGAAGGCCTAAGCACATCACTGTCCATCTACCTATTGTTTTGTTTACTGCTTCCATCTTGTCCGTCCAGATGTAATAAACGAAGAAAATGTGTTCTCTCGCTCCTTTGTTCCTTTTCTCCCTCGACTGTCGACTCCCTCTTAAGCTAGCAGTCGTCACACTTGTGTCACTTGTGTGTTCTGCTGTGGGCGAGAACAGGTCAGATGGACAGCCCGATATATTGCTTCGCACAGAAGAGTAGAATCAAAAAGAATATTCTTCTTATTTTACTGCACTGTTGCACCTCACCACGGAAGATGGCCGGTTTTTTTAGCTTCCCTTTAACTAAATTTGGAACGGTTTCGGTCATTTACAACAACTATTACCAAAACCGATGCCGAAACGACAAGAACACACCGCCCACCGACAGCGATGAGAGGGCCGACTTTTCTTGCCATTAATGGAAGACCGGCTGCGGGGGAAGAGTTTGTGTGGACTTCGGCAATCGCACTCTGATTCAAACGGGAGACTACAATCACCCGGAAGAGCCAGAGAAATGCGCTCGGTACGTCGTACTCAGTCCAGCACCTGAATCGCTAGCTGAGCCGAGGACAGCAATAAGGACTTCGTGCCCGTTTTTGCTGCCGGCCAGGAGTCAGGCTGTGCCAATGGCACAACTATAATGGCAGGATAGACCGATGAACAAACAGACAGATGAACAAACAAACAGACAAGCAGACAGACAGACAGGCTGTCGGACATATGAACTGAACTGATTGAAAAAACCAATTTGCAAATAGAGAACGCAGTTTGCATACTGTTCTTTTTAGGCCAAAATGATTCCGCATTGCCAAAAGTCTGACTTTTGGTTTCAAGATCAATTAAATTGGGATCTTCCTGCCGTGGCATCTGAATTCCTTTCCACAGTCTTTACGACTACCACGACCTGTCTTGACGACTGCATCGGACATCCCATGCAAAAAAATCCTAAAATGGATCTTCAACACTCCGAGGTATTTGTTCCAACATTTTTCGAACCAGTCATATCGGTAAAATAAAAGACATCGATTGGCAAGTGGATAATCAACCTGTCACCAATCTCCGTCTCCGCGTCACCCAGCATCGTCCAAGAACACGTTACCTGGTCCTCCCAAGACGGCGACTACGAATGTGAACGGCCAACGACGGGTGCGCAAAAAAACGTACCGCAGCCACAACCGCCACCATGTGAACAAATGCAATAATTTGTCCCGCGAATTCGAGCCTTTTTTTGGGCTGCCCCTCCCCAACTCGGATGGGATTTTTCATGGACTCGGCCAGGAACGTCGTTTCGCTACCTTTCCCATCTCTCTTTATTCCGGCGCACAGGTATTTCAAACAAAGTCACCGTACAACCGTAATACTTAGGATCATACTCGAAAACGTAAGTAAGAATCAAGTCTGAGAATCAGGTTTTTACTCTCGATTTTCGACGATAAGTAAGTCTGTATAAAATGGAAGAGAATACTTGCATGCACCGACGATACAACATCCGGATGGGTAAACAGATAGAATGACAACAGAAAGACTTACGGTAGAGATTGTCAGATAGACAGGCAGGCAGATAGGTAGAAAGACAGACACATAGACAGACATAGTGAAAATGTAGGTCTTTTCTCCCGGAGATGAAACGTTCACTCACAATGAGGCCGGACAAGCAGACAGACAGACAGACAAAATGACAGTTATTGTAGGAAGGAAGACAGCATAAAAGCATCCATACACAGAAGACAACATAACCAATTTCAAAATGTCAATTGCCCTTTCGGTAATTAGCTTAACCTGCATTTTTACTTTCAGGGGAACTGGATTCGGTCCTCCCTCCACCTAATCCGGGATTTGTTTCTCATCAAATGCCGCCTACTCTTTCGGTGCAAGCTTACATCATGTCTCGCACTGAAAAATGAGGATCATCACCTAACAGCAATACAACTGCGGGAAGAAGACACAAGGCCGCCGACCAGGCAACGCGACCACCAACGTCATCACCTTTTGCAACACTTTCGATGCGACACTCATCCTGACACTCCTCAACTGCATCAACTAGCGAGCGAAACAGGTACCGTTTAGGGTTTTGCTTTTATATTAATACTTTTAATAAAAAGATTTGTTTTGCGATTGCATTAACACTAACTACATCGTAATCATAAGGGTCGCCGGCTCAATAAATCTAATATCTGAAGAGATATGTACCGTGTGATTCTTTTTCCATTTTAGCAGCAAGGTTTCTTAAAAATTACCACCATTAAATTAGTTGAAACATTCGCAATACTTTTATTATGTCAATATAGTATTAATGAATCTCGATCTGTTTCAATATATACGAGTATTTGAATATTACAAAACATATCTAACAAACACTCTTGGCAGATGCTTACTTTCAAAACGAACAGTCAAGTTGCAATTTCATATTTATTTCGTTCAGGCTTGACGAAAAAGACAGTTCAGACTCGGTTTCAAACCGCCCGCTCGAGGACCCTGAACAGGCAGATGATTCAGCCAATGGCTTTGACTAACAACAGTGGGTCGTCAAGTCAGGGTACTGGCAATCAGCAGCAAGAAGTCGGAAAGCAGTCGGATCCACAGAGAACCCACGTCACGGAGAAGAAAAGAGACGAGGGAACGGATTCTGATGTTGCTGCTGCTGAAGGAGGCACAACGAACTGGCAGTCATGGCGCTCAAGTTGGATAAAGAACGGGTCTTTCCATTGTTCTTTACTGGGCACTGCTCTTCTGTGGAGGAGGGAGGTGGTCCACTGGAATTTCTTATGGGAATAAATTGAGCGAACTGATACTGGGACAATGTAAGATTCCACTGTAGCCGTTGTGGGGACACTCATAGGCGGGCAGCCGGACAGAAAAAGGGACTGACAAAGAGACAGATAGGCAAACAAACAAACAGACAAGCAGGCAGGCATTCAGACAGACACTGAGTCAGGGAGGCAGTCAAATACAGACAGACAGACAAACATACAGGCAAACAAA
>LRSR01013359.1:0-31291 GCA_001579985.1 Hypsibius dujardini
ATATGCGCGACAAGGACTTGTTGCTTCCGGCGATCGATATCTCCAATGCAATAACGACTGACCTAGGGGGCGCCACTCGTTTAATTGGAGTAATTGCTCCCTGAAAGTCGATTCTATTTGTGTCATCCAGTTGCAGTTCAAAGGTTATCATCATTCATTTACCGGCTCAGCTTTTCATTGAATGTTGTCGGTGTTTAATTCACAAAATCCCGAACTGGTTTTCCATTTCTGTTGATTCATATTCTCACATTAAATTTGGTCCCGGCTCTTCAGGAATATTTCCCCCGGGGGTTTGTGGCAATTCTTTTCCTTTAAATTTAAATAAATAAATAAATTTAAATAAATTCTTTATTGTAATATTTCGATCACGAATAACTTTTTGCGGCAGAGAAACAACTAATAGGACGAGAAATGGGAAATATTTTTCGGGTCCACGGGCAACGCCCAGTCACTGTCGGGGAAATCGAATCAGAACACATCCGGTTGGCCTGTCTGTGTGTAGCTTTGGACTTGTTGTCTGGCTTGTTCCCATCCATCCATCTCCCTTGAAGGTCTTGGGTCTCTCACGGAAGAAAGTGAAAAGCTTAGCGGCTTAGTACGCCATCATGATCAAATTCCACACGACACGGAGAAAATACACACCGCCACAGCACAGCACACAGTCAGGCATGCAACAGTGAAGGAAATCGTTGCCCCACGCTGCGCAAGTGGAGAGGGGAGAGGAGAGGCGGCCGGTGTGGTGAATGTGAAACCAGTCAGTCAAGTTTAAAAAGCGCAAACAGCCTTGGCGTCCAGAGAGCATAGCAAACACACCAACCCCTCGGGACAGTCACCGAGCACACATCACAGACAGACAGACAGAGGCAGACAGACACACAAGGATCGAGCGAGCACACTCGGATGGCTTTCCTGTCGCGCTCCAGAGGAGTCGACCGATGAGACCGAGACTGCGAGAGCAGTGTTCAGCGCGCGCAACTGGCAGGAAACGAAGGGGAAGCAAGGACGAAGGAAGGCCATACCCGGCATCACTCACGGAATGTGGGACAACCTCTCCACCCTTCCCTTCCTTCCACCCCTCCTTCCTTCCCTCTTTCCCTCCTTCCTTCCTTCTTTCCCTCTCCCTGATAAAACGTCCGCGCGAGTTGGAAATACGCGCACTCATTCCCGAGTCGGATCTGAGTCATAATCGGTATTTTAATACACTCGCACACTCGCACACTCACACACACGCACACTCGCACACACACACTCACACACACACACAGGAAAGGAAGGAGGGCCGCACACCAGCACCAGGCGCAGCCACTGCCGCGAATGGGATGACGACACTTGCTGCTCGACCGAAAAGAGCCCAAGGGAATTCTCGGGATAGAGGCACGATGAAACGACACAGAGCAGCAGCAGCTCACACACATACACGCTCACACAACACAAGCAGTGACACGCAACGCAATCACGAGGCTCTTTCTTTTCTCGTCCTTCCCAACCAGTTCAAAGCAGCAGTAGCAACAGGTTTTCCCCTTCTCTCTCCCCCCTTTTTCATCTCGACACTTCGTAAAGCAACACGAAGCAGTTTTGGGATTCCGGGGCCGCGCCCCTGTTCAAATATTTGATTCCCCCGTTTTGTTCTGCTCACCAGGAACCCGGATTTCGCCATCAAAATCACACCTTTCTCCGCGCACACCACGCACCATTTTGAATTTTGAAGTTTGAAGTATTTGGGGGTGACGTCATTGGTCTGACGCCGTCTCTCGTGAGGAGGAGTGATGATGATGGCGCAGCAGCGGGTCAGCGGTGGTGGTGGGAGAAAGAAGGCCCCCACTGTGCGGGAGAGCTTGAGCCAGTTCAATCTCCTCACCAAACGGGAGGAGGTTCCGGGCGACGTCGACGAAGATGATGATGGCGACGGGGATGTTTTGATGGATGAGGAATCCAGTTTGACCGGTAGTCTCGACGGACGGGGATATAATAATCATGAGGAACCGTACCCGGAGGAGGAATCACCGCTCGACTCGGCACCCTTGGAGGACGACGGAACCGAGGAAGAGGAGGATGGCTATACATCGGGAATATTGGACTTTTCGACGGTGGTGCAGAATGGCGGAGGACAATCGGTGGGAAGGAAGCTGGCGGGCTCGGCGCGGTCATCCGTCAACGGAGAGCAGGTTTGTGGTGTTTTTGGTCTGTCTGGTTGATTGTCGAGAACGAAGTTGATTTGTTGATTGACTAGTTCTGGTTGATTTGTTGATTGTCGAGCATGTGGTTGATTTGTTGATTGTCGAGCATGTGGTTGATTTGTTGATTGTCGAACATGTGGTTGATTTGTTGATTGTCGAACATGTGGTTGATTTGTTGATTGACTAGTTGTGGTTGATCACTATTTCGTAGTTGTAGTGACCTGTTGCCTGTAGGGTTGTTGGTAATTGTGATATAACAGGAATACTTGTTTTTAATTTTTTTGCTTTCATGACCGATTAATTAATTGTGTTGATGGACCTCATAAATTCATGTCGTATTGTTTGCTCAATTTAATTTAAAATAAGTGAAATCCGTTAATGGCATAATCAACTGATGGATTGATTGATCAATTGATTGGCTGATGATGCAGATCAGCGGATCTTCTTTCTTGTTACATGGAATTGGATGGAGGAAGTCGAAACCAAACTGGTTTTGGTATCAAGATTCATTCATTACATGAGGTATTTCTTTTAGAGTTTCGACGAAAATGGCGTCGGCGCAGAAGAGGGCGATGAGGTCAACAATGTCGACGGCAACGGGAGCTTAGACACGGGCAGCAAGTCGGGCGGTAGAGGAGGCAAGAACATCGAATGTGACATCTGCAAGAAGACGTTTTCCAACGCGGCAAAGTAGGTGTTCTTACTTCTTGTCTAATTTTTGTGTATTATAAGCGTCCAGGTACGACACGACGCCTAGTGTTGGTCATTGAACTGTGTTGACCTGCTGTCTGATTATTATGATTACAGCATGCGCCGACACCGAATGCGGCACTCTGGTATCAAACCTTTCAAGTGTCACTTTTGCGGAAATGAGTTTTACCGAAAGGACCACATGCGAGAACATATCGAACATAAGCATAGCAGCTCACAGGTTAGTCACAGATTTTCTTCGCTTCTGACTGAGCCACTATTAGCTGCTGGTCGTTTCTTTGTGGATGTCCGACCTTAATGTCTGTGCTAAATCTATTTGCCTGTCCGTTCATTGGGCAAAGCGTCTCGTTCTCTGTGTCCCAGCCTGTTTGTCTGTCTGCATGTCTACTTTCATGTCTGTTTGTCTTTCTGCCTGTCTGCCTGCCTGTCTGTTTGTTTGTCTGTCTGTCAGTCTGTCAGTCTGTCAGTCAGTCAGTCAGTCGTTCAGTCGTTCAGTCAGTCAGTCATTCTGTTTGCCTGTCTACGTGTCTGCCTGCTTATCTCTTTGCCTGTCTGTCTGTGTGCCTGCCTGCTCGCCGGTCTTTCAGTCTACTTTGGCATCTGTCGCCCCACCTGCATGTGCTCACATCGACTGCCTGCCGACTCGCACAGGGTCCTGCTTGCTAACCGCATGAGAAAGTTAATCTTTCCAATTTTAATCCTCCAGGGTGTTTCACAGGTTCAGTGCTACTTCTGCCAACAAGTCTTCGCCCAGAAAAAGGACCTCTTCCAGCACGTCACTCGCGATCATGATGTGGATCCCCGCGAGCTCCACTGCCACCGGTGCTCATTCAGCGCGGGCACGCTGGGCCGCTACCTCTGGCACCTATCCACCTCGCATCCGCGTCAGGAATCGGCCCACGGCAAATCTTCCAGTCCCGCCCCGTGGGATGCCGGTATCACCACATCCCTCACCACATCCGATCTCCTCAGCCACAAGAAGGCGATGAAACCGAAACGGAAGCCGCGAAAACGCGAAGCGATCGCGTCGCCCCCGCCGCCGTCCATGATGTCGGGCGACCTGTCCACCGGCCGCTACTCCGCCAGCTGGCTCCGGCCGGATGTGAACGTCGATCTCGACGACCACGACCACGACGACAACATTCCAATTTCTCAGGCCGACACCACTACTCGTTACGTCTCCATTCTCCCGAAAAACGCGGTTCCACCGCCGATGGCAACACTGGCGCAGCGCTTGAACGGCAATCACATTTCGTCGTTCGCTGTGCCGGCCGGATTGAGCACCGTTCTCACGCGCCCGGCAGGTGGCGCCAGTCGGACCGTGGAGTCGCTGTCGCCCATGCCGGAGCTGGACGTTAATGGGAAGACTGCCAGCGGAAGCAGCAGCAATCGACGCAAATCCAAGGCGCCGGTTCGTGTGGAACGGAACACGGATGCCGGGGAGGAGGGGAGAAGCTCGTTGGTCGGTCAGCGGATCGACGGCAGTGTGGTAGACGATGTGAAACCATTCCCGGCGCTGGTTCGCCGCAATAACCTTCCAGAGGATCTGTTCTCCGCTCACAGCAGCACCGCGAACGGACAGGGATCCCAGCGGTCTAACGGCCATCACACTAGAAATCTCAATACACCTGCAGTGTCGGAGCCGGAACGAGAGACTTCGCCGGCCAAGTGTCCCCATTGCCTGATTCTCTATCCCGACAGGGTGCTGTACATGTTGCATAAGACTCTACATACCGATGGACACCCCTACCGGTGAGAACATTTTTCGTGCATCATATTCCGTCATTCATCACATGATTCATCACGTGATTCACATCATCATTGGAGCGTGTGTTTCATTTTCAGATGTTCGCGATGCCGGTTGCAGTTCCCGAACCGCTACGAGTTCTATGCGCACATCGTCAATCACGGCGGATCCGCCAGTTCTTTGCTCTAGGGGAGAGAACCGCCCGGGATAGGGATTTGGACGATGGGTTGTGACAGTGTTGGTCGTTTTATGAGTCAGTCATTGTGTTGTGTTTTTGTAGTCGGTTTTTGCGTAATTATTAGAATTTTTGGCTTTGTGCTGGGGGGTTGTTCTCTTGATTTTTTTCTCGAATGAAGCCGCCGTAGTGGCCTTCTGGACTGCATTCTACGCTTTTGTTGCCTATTTGTGTATAAGTTTATCTACCAATAATGACGGGATGCAATAACTCGGTGCACAAAAACGGTTTCGCCACTAAACAGTAAGCGACAGAATTTTTTAGAATTTTTTAGACAGAATAGTTTAATCCAATGAAGGGGCCCTGAAATGGGCCAAAGGGGCGGGGCAAGGCTAGTACTTGAACAGTCAACCAATCAACCAGCGGAGCTCCACGTACAGCATATTGCTGTCTTCCCCTGCCCCGCCCCTTTTGCCCATTTCCGGGACCCTCCGTTAGATTAAATTCTCCCGCTTACTGTAGGACCAAGTCCGCAGAGTTACAGTATTTCGACATTGTTCAAGCCTTTCAATCAGACTCCGGTTAAATGTTCTGTAAGTAATAAGTAAATCACTGAATGCGAAATACGAAGTCAGAATTAAGACAGGCAAAACAACTGGCGCGGCTATCTGCAAGGGTCTTCCCGGAAAGCATCAATTAACAGGAGTGCGCCGGCCGAAGATGTTATGCGCCCACTGGACACGGCCTCTTCAATTCCTCTTCGCATGGCTTGAACAGTCGAATTTGATTTAAAGGAAGACTGGAGATGTTCTTCAATGAACCGCCACATCCGCATGGTGCTTTGAGCAGATCTTCTCTTCACGAATTCATCACTGGATATTGCGGTTTCTCTGAATTTCTGGAACAGATCCCAGCATTCTGGAATTCCTTCGCCGGTTACAGAAGAAACTCGAATCACCTAGAACGACAACAAACAACAAACGAATCAATCGCAAATAATAAAATTTAGTTAAGGAAGACATTTGACAACTGGGTTCGTCACAACCGGGTTCGTCACAACCGGGTTCGTTACAACCGGGTTCGTCACAACTGGGTTCGTCACAACTGGGTTCGTCACAACTGGGTTCGTCACAACCGGGTTCGTCAATGCTTACAGCTGTGCTGAGGTTACTTTGAGCGTCGTTGTTTGGGTTTTGGTGGGCCGTAGCGGTAAAACGTGTCAATCAAGCTTTGATTGATTTAGATCACATTACTGCATATCTTAAGCATTTTGTTGTTTTTATTTCCGAGCGCTATCCTCTGCATTATATTGCAGTTTCTTTACGATTTCGTTGTCAATATGATTGAACTCATTTGTCATGAGCATTCTATCGCCTATGACGTACACGCCGCGAAAGTAAAGCGCCGTGCATTTTTCTGTTAGCCAATAAATCAATCTACAACTAAACAAATCAAATGCGTGGTTGTCCCACACGGCCCACCTGAACTCAAACAACGACCCTCAAGCTAACCTCAGAACAGCTTTAGTCTGTAAGTACCTTAGGCTTCCAATGAGTATTTTCCGGTGTCATGAACTTCAAGGCGCTAATATATTCCCCTTGGGTCCTTCTGGCTGCCGGTATGAGATCACCATCAGACTTGTTAACGATGACCACATGACTCAGCTCCATGATTCCCCGTTTCATTGCTTGCAATTCGTCCCCGGCACCGGGTGAGATGATGACCACGAATATATCCGTCATATCCGCCACAACGTATTCGTTCTGCCCAGAACCTAAAAAATCAATCTGACACTGAACTAAAGATGAGGATACAAAAAGAGGAGCAGCACAACCCATCGCATGAGCAGGCGACCAACTACCCAGAAAAAGCTCGCGTAGAAGGTAGAATGACAAACACCGAAGGCAGCACCCCAGCCTTACGGCA
This sequence comes from Hypsibius dujardini, assembly GCA_001579985.1. Taxonomy (NCBI): domain Eukaryota; kingdom Metazoa; phylum Tardigrada; class Eutardigrada; order Parachela; family Hypsibiidae; genus Hypsibius; species Hypsibius dujardini. The sequence continues at coordinate 6,737 of LRSR01013359.1, forward strand.
GGCAGTCGAACAGACAGACAGAAAAATAGACTGATACTCTGAAACAATGGCACATGCATATATAAGTAAACAGTCAGAGAGACAGAGGGAGCGAAAAGAGACAGAGTGACAGACAGAGTGACAGACAGACAGACAGACAGACAGACAGACAGAAAAACAGACAGACAGGCAGGCAGGCAGGCAGGCAGACAGACAGACAGACAGACAGACAGACAGACAGACAGACAGGCAGACAAACAGACAAACAGACAGACAATAAACCAGCCGAATAGTCAAACGTACCGACAGTTTCGACAAAGACAACATCGAAGCCCGCAGCCTCGACCAGATTTATGGAATCAGAAGTCGTCCTTGTTACTCCTCCCAAAATGCCGCAGGTCGGCGAAGGCCGGATGAATGCTCTGTGATCTTTCGACAGATTTGGCATTCTTGTCTTGTCTCCAAGAAGAGAACCTGAGGGCCGCACACAAGTACTAGTAAATAAAAAACTGAGCCAAACAGTTGTTTCAAGCCAAAAAAGTATCTGAATCACTCTACCCCCGGTTATTCTGGAAGATGGGTCCACTGTTAAACAGCCGACTTTATGTCCCTTCCCTAAAAGATGCATCCCAATCGCTTCCAGAAATGTAGATTTACCGGCACCCGGCGGACCTGATATTCCTGTATCAAAAAATGTAACAATTTTAAATGCAAATTGAGAGTGAAACAAATGGATCGTTCCGATTAGAAATAGCAATCGACGAGTAAGATTTCGTAATTAACACATCAATCAATCGACGGCGACGACTCTAAAGTCTCGGTGAATCAATCCAGTGATCAATGCACACAATGATACACACCACAGGTAACACAGTACAATCAATCAATCAATCAATTCATCAATGCACACAGTACATACACACCACAAGTAACACAGTACAATCAATTAATCAATGCATCAACGCTACAGCACATACACACCAGGTAACACTCACCGATTCGGAATGAGAATGCTTTCGGGCCTTCCCGCGCTACTTTTTCATTTTCATTCTCCAAAACCAAATTGAGCAATTTCTGTGCCTTCAGCTGCTTCGCTGGATTACTCGATTCGATCAAAGTGATGGCTTCCGCTAGAGATGCTCGATCTCCCCTCAACAGACCTGCAAGTAACCATCGAGCAAAACGTTCGTGCTGCGCATTTGCAGTCAGCGCTCCATAAAATCGAAATCCCGGAAATTTTTGGCAAAAAAAATTTTTTGCAATCTGTTCCAGCATGGCTGACTAACGTCTAATTCAGAACTCAACTTTTCTGCTGGTTTGCATTTCCTTTTCCTAGATCAGCTGTTCTGTTAAACGGTCAGCTATAAACCGGGCCGATTGACCGGCTCGGAAGACCGTTAGCTTGTGCATGTGAGCCGGTCAAAGTCTTATCGACGAATCGTACGATGAAAGTAATGAAATTCGGTGCTCAGTTGTACGTCCTTATCAGCCCCGCGTAAAACGGTAGGACTAGTACCTACTGTACATAGTCCCCTGCTATAACTGCCGGACGGAGAAACATCCATTTCTCCGCCTCGCGCTGAGTCATCAAGAAGCTGTGACTTCGTTTCTGAGCTCGCTGATTCTGCGAGGAATTTTCCAGCGAGCAATACTAGACTGTGTCATTCTATTTGTCGGTGTGGTTCTTCGTCATTTGCAATTCTTTTCAAATCGCCAGATCATCATTGTTGCACTCCCTTAAACGCTGGCGAGATTGTCGATTGACGAAGAACTTTCATATTTCCCTTTACGGATATTTCGCGTCGGAATTTTCTGAGGTCTTCCGTTTGAAAATGAGCTGGCAAGATTATGTTAACAACAACCTGCTGGGAACTGGCACCTGCAAAAGCGCATTGTTGGCAGGTCACGACGGGAACATCTGGGCCGAAGGTAGGAATTTATGTGGCCGGTTTCAGTTGACGGTCAGAGAAACTAACGGCCATTGTGGTTTGGGATGGCGTGTCTGCTTGATTGTTTGATTCATCATAATTGTCTCGCCATATTTAATTTAATTTCTCGGATTTGATACAAATCTGCTAGTAGTGTTCTTTGTTTTGTCAATTATTTGCTTCTGCTTGTTTTATTCAATAATAATTCAATAAAACATCCAAAATTCAAAATCCATTCAAAATCATTTAGTCATTTTTCCAACATGGTCTGCTGGATTGGATTGAATCGTTTTTTTTGGAAAGTTGATTGGTGGATGTTTTGATTTGACTGCGTTTCTTTATTTTTGTCTCTGTCTTTATTTTTGTGCGTGCAAGAATTTTCTGTAAAAAGTCGTTGATCGAATAACTGATTGATGAGTCATTCTTCATTATAGTGTATGATGGATTGATTGGTTGATTGCTATACAATATCAGTCATATACTATTGTACTAGGCCACGACATGACCAGCCACTTAATCAGATCCTTTCCAAAATGGATTCTACGTGAAATCGTTAAATCCCCGCCTTTTCCCTGTATATTACAAGGTGGCTGTTAAACCGGCTTTTTTCTAAATCGACTTCAGGTGGAGATCTGCAAGGAAAAATCTCGGTGGACGAACTGAAGCGGATAGCCAACGCCTTCAACGACGCCTCGGGATTTCAAGCGAACGGCGCCATCCTCGGTGGAAGTAAGTATATATTCCTCACTACCGACGGCACCGTCATGCGGTTGCGAAAAGGGTCGGGCGGCGCCATTGTGGTTAAGACCTCGCAGGCCATCATTCTTGCCACGTACGATGAAAGTATCCAGCCGGGACAATGCAGTACCGTTTGTGAGAAACTTGGTGACTACCTTCGTACCGTCGGATACTAGACTACCTTCGCACCGTCGGATACAAGACTAACTTCGTACCGTCGGATACTAGTGCGGGATTGGAAACTTTTCCGGAACTCTGATGGGATAATCTCTTCATTCTTAAGAACTTGTCGAGTTGTTTTTGCGGATTCTCTTCTGTCTCTGCCTGATAGTACATACATTCTTTCCCTGTCTGTCTCTCAGTTCGTGCTGCTTACTTCGGCTGTTCTACTGTATCTATCTTGATAGCTGCATTTTGACCCGCGATTGTTGATGCTTTCTGTACTTCACATCTCTTGAAACGTTTTTATGGCCATTTCGCAACGTTATCATCAGTCGCATTTGGTACTCCACTTTTTATAGATCAGACAGTTTTCACTATCCTTTCCATGACTGGCCTGTCGCAACTCACAATCACCTTTGTCTGTGTAGGGCGACTCACCACGGTATTGTATCTGTCCTTGTTACTATTCGGACTGTCTGGGGTCTGTTTGCGGAGCTAATTGACCGTTAACCGGGAAATCCTATTCCTAACCATGTGGTCACAGATCTGAAGTTCTTCTAAGTCATCATCGTACTCTCTGTTCTAGTAGGGATCAATTGATTGATTAAGCAAGTTCTGCCAAGTCAACATCGCACTGTCTGTTCTAGTAAGGATCAATTGATTGATTAAGCAAGTTCTGCCAAGTCAACATCGCACTGTCTGTACTATTACTGATCAATTGATTGATTAAGCAGAAGGTGGTAGTGGCGCCCCCTTATATTCGTGCCAAAATGTACGACAGTACAGCACGAGTAGTCCGTTTCAGCAGAAGAAGCAATGAAGCAGAAGCAATGAACAGCGCAAGATATCCGCCTAATTAAAAACGTGCCTGGTGAGACACCCCTCTGGAATGTCGGTAAAGAGGAATTATCGATTTTGCCAGCACGGCGGTTTAATAATAATTGGATATTTTAATCGCGTGGCGACTGGCAAAATCGCTGACATCATGGCACGTGGTCCTGGTTGCACGCAGCCAATCGCAATCACAGCCCGACCTACCAACTTATTTGATGGATTACCGATTCTGGCTATAAATCCTCGAAGCGTGCTTTGTATCGGCGTAGGCAATGCTCCTACATTTGTACCGAGGCAACCCTAAGCACACATAGTCATATTATAGCGCTATCCGAGTTAAGCCAATTAGATCGGTCACTGTGTAGAGGCGTGCACTAATAGAGGTAAATGGCTTCACTCGGGTGGCGTTATAATATGGCCACAAGTAATATTGTGGCATGAAACGTACGAAGAGAAGCATATGAATTGAAACAGGATATAGCTTTAAATAAGGAATTTCGGGCTAGTAACAGCATTTGCTGTGTGTGCGATTCAGTGAGTGAATGAGTGAGTGCCCTTACTAGCCCAAAACTGTCTGTTTCAAATCATATCCTGGTTCAATTCATACGCTTCTCTTTCTACTGAGCTCCGCACAAGTTGCCAAAAGGGTCCGAGTTTCAGCCATTCTCTAGGAAAAATATTTGCACGCAACCAATCATTTCCCTGGTGCGTTTTTGCATTGTTTTGCCCATCTGCTGAGACTTCTCTTTTACCACATCCATTCGAGATTTGTGAACGGGTTCGTCGTAACTCTCCCAGCCCACTTTACATTCCCATCTCACCGTCCAAATTAGCCTCGTCCAGCTTTCCTCACCGCATTTTTAAATTGCCCCTTGAAAAAATCCATACAGTAAGTCGTCTTGACAGGCCGTAGGAGAAAGAAGTGCGTCAATTAACGGGCATTTTCCCGTATCGGTTTTTTAGCCATCAGTGTAATCCGGCATTCCTAACGGTTGCACTCTTATCCTTTTTCGCCGCGCAGATTCAGGATGTCGGAACGAAAGGCCGTTATTAAAAACGCAGACATGAGCGAGGAGATGCAGCAGGATGCTGTTGATATCGCGACGCAAGCCCTTGAGAAATATAACATCGAGAAGGATATTGCGGCCTTCATCAAGAAGGAGTTCGACAAAAAGTACAATCCTACTTGGCATTGTATCGTGGGCCGAAACTTTGGCAGCTATGTAAGTTGATTAATGCATTCGGACAGGGACCGGCTGATTTACTGCCGGTGTGCGGTCTCCCGACCAGTTGCTTAAGCCGTACTCGGTGGGCTAAGCCGGTCTGCTGGACCAATCATGAGCCTGTTTTTAATCGACGAATGAAATATCAAATCAAGTATTGCAATCAATCAATCGGTCGATCAAATTTTCAGTGAACAATCAATGAAAACAAATCACTCTTCCAAATACGGTTTTTCATTTCTATTTTTTTGCTGATTTCAGGTGACTCACGAGACCAAACACTTCATATACTTCTATCTCGGGCAAGTTGCGATCCTGTTGTTCAAATCTGGATGAGCAAAGACCTTGCTCATCGCGGATACGACTCAATGGGACGAATTCTTGTTGTCGAGCTTTGGTTGTTGACTGGGGAAGGAGCAGTTGTTGTTGATCTGACTTCTTTGATATATTGTTTGACATCACCACCACACTTCTCGTATTACCGCATCTCACTAGAAAATGTGTAGCTGTTGGCGCGGAACCTGATACAATCTCTTTAAAAGTTTCTATTGCAAAAGATTGCGCTCTACCGAACGGCGTATTCTGTCCCATCGTTCTATCGAGAAATCGGGTTGTTTTATCAATCAGGTAGAATTATGCACTGTATGCTGAATTAAAATTTGACTGATTTTTGAACTTCGTGTATTTCAAATTTGTTGTTCGAGGATTCATGCCAGGAAGAATTTCCGGGGATTCTACAATTACACTTTTGGCCAGAAAAATCGGGACGCTTGATTGGTCAAGATGCAATTTGTTACCACAAGGCTGCTTTGACTTGAGGCGGAAATAGTTGGCCACAAGACCACATGTGCAATCTGTGTTGCGCAAATGCGCGCTGTAATCTCGTGGCCAACTATTTCCGCCTCAAATCAAAACACATTTGTGTATAGCCTACAGCCTTGTGGTAACAAATTGCCTTTTGACAAGTAGAGCGTCCCGATTTTTCTGGCCAAAGGTGTATACATGGGACAACGCGGCGGACCAACTATGCAACTTGCGCAGAGGACGTAGGAAACAGCAGACAGGCATTCAGACAAGACTTAATTACGCATGCAAAGGAAAGAGCCACGAGAGAAGTTAGCACCCTTTCGTCGGATTGCTTTTTGCGCCGTCGTGGAGAGGAAGTTCGCTCGCTTTACTGCTGGAGGCATTGTCGTAATAAGTAATTTACCGCACATTTGCCCTCATGAAAGTCATGTACCACGCCGCGACGACTGTACGAACGACGGGTTCTTCTCTCCGTGAGTGATCACAATTTAAAACCAGAATGGATGGCGCAGATGCCCTGAGAAAGATTCTTATAAGTTACACCGGAGAAGCCGCTGTCTTCAATCATCGTGAGGAACTCCTCCTGGTCCGGGAACATCCGGATACTCTCAACCAGGTATTGGTAGGATTTCCAGTCTGAAGCGATTATTTGGCCCATCACGGGGATCACTTGAAAGGAATATTTCTCGTAAAACCTAAAAACAGAATGACTTATTCACAATCCACTGACAATTGAGACTGCCTCGAAGGACTGAAATGCAAAACTACCAGATTTGACGCACCAGGCAAGGAGCGGGTTCGTCACTTGGCTGAATTCCAGACACATAAACCTCCCGCCGGGTTTTAATACTCTGAAGGCCTCGTCGAGCGCCTGAGAAGAGGACAAACTAATTACTGCATGATGATCTTGCGGACCAGTCATCATTCTACAGTGGCAGTTAACAGCATGATGTAACAACAGCGTGGAATGAGGATTCGGGACCGGAAGGAAGTAAGACTGACCCGTTCTATATGTGTCACGTTACGTATGCCGAATGCAATGGTGTAAGCATCGAAAGAGTCGTCCGCGAACGGCAAATCCTCCGCATTTCCATGTACCCAATCAATTCCTGCAATGTAGACATGATGTTTTTTACTTCATTCGCCGTCGCGATCTTGCTAGACAAGGGTCTAAATTTCTTTCTGAAAGTTTCTGTTTATCTTTCTGTTTGTTTGTCTGTATGTCTCTCTCTCGTCTCCGTCCGTCTGTCTGTCTGTTCGTCTGTCTGTCTGGCCGACTGGCTGTCTATCCGTAAGTCTGCAGGTCATTCTGACTGTCTTTCTGTTTGTTTGCCTGTATGTCTCTCTCTCTCGTCTTCGTCCATCTGTCTGTCTGTCTGTCTGTCTAATTATCTGTCTGGCTGACTGGCTGTCTATCCCTAAGTCTCCAAGTCATTCTGACTGATTGCCTATTTGCGACTATTTTTAATTTCTCCATCAGGATATGGATATTCTGTCTTACGGGAGTCAAGTCCGGCTTGCAAGGCGCGCAGTTTTCCAACCTCCAACATTGATTCACTCAAATCAAAAACAGTAACATCTCTGGTTGGACTCAATGAACCCATACCAGTACTAGACGTGTCACTGTCTGCATTTGGAGATGTAAAGTCCAGCGAATAAAGAGAGTCGGGGACAGCGTGCGGAGCTCTTGCAGGCGACGAAAAATCCAGCGAAAAATTACTTGTCTGGTCAGAAACGTCACCACCAGCCGCTGATTTCACTGTGGACTGGCTCGCGGAGGGCGGTGTGGACTGGGTCGCGGAGGGAGATGTAGACTGGGTCGCGGAGGGCGGTGTAGACTGAGTCGCGGAGGGAGGTGTGGACTGGGTCGCGAAGTGAGGTGACGGCCGTCGGCGTGCGGCCCTATCCAAAGACCGAACCAATCGAAACGCAATATCTCCTGGAACACAAATAAGGAGTCAAGCCAAGTACAGGAGTAGCAAATATTGACCCAGCCATATTAGAAAACTTTAGAGACGGAGTTTGTAGCAAATGCAGTGCACTGTGGCCGAAAGAAGGAAAGTTGTAACGTAACAATCATCCATCCAGAGGCGCGCCCCGTTGGTCCTGCTGTGGTGCAGTTGCATGATCTTTAAGAACACTTGCCGACGCACTACTAGCACAGTGTAGTTTTGCTAGTACTGCTTTTCTTCAAAACGTTTTTCGTATTTAATGCCTAGCTGTACGTTTTAATGTTGGGGCACATCCGGAAACCAATATTGCACTTTTAAATTAATAAAAAACAGATTAAAATACGAAAAAATATGATACTTGATTTTGGACTAATTTAATTTTCAATTGAGATATGAATTCTTTAAAACGCGAAATTAAATTTCGGCTTTCTAAGGAAAGCAATGTGGCACTTTTTTCTGCAAAAAGCGAAGTTGTTTAGCGTAGTTAGAAGCTTGACTGTATTAGTGCAGTAAACTGTAAGACCATTCTGCCGAAGCTCGGCGCGTCTCTGGATCCACCGTCCACGCCCCAACCGACGAGCGGACCGGCTGTCTAATAAAGTACATGAAGAAATCGCCAGCAAGAAGCGACGAATACATCAATCAACCGATAAATATCGCATCCATTCCAGTCCATCTGAACTAACAATCAACTAATGAATCACACACTCATTCACTCTCACAATGAGAACCAACCTGTGCCGCCCGCCACATCCAATATTCTTGTGTCCGGATACGGTGACAACATTCGAACGAATTCATCCTTCCACACGCGGTGAATGCCGAAACTCATGGCATCATTCATCTTGTCATACGTCGAGGCAACTTGCTCAAAGACCCCATGAACTGCACAACAAACAACCACGGTATTAAATGAGTGATACCGGTTGCAGGCAAAATTTCGTCCCAAATGCGAAAAGATCTTCTGCTCTTTCGCGTTTGTGACAAAATTGTGCCTGCAACCAGGCTTAAATATTCCTCAAAAAGGGTTTGTCTGCTTTCGAATAAATACACACGTGGCAAAAACCTTGCGCTAACCGAGTTAAGCCATTACATTCGTTCATCGTACGGCTGCTGTACAGTCCCGAGTTAAAGTGCTTAATTCGGTCAGCGCAAGGTTTTTGCCACGTGTGTACAATACAAAATAAAATTTATTTCGCCCCTCCGACACAACTGCATCGCACATACCTTTCGTTGTCTTTTCAGAGTCCGTGACGGTTTCGAATCCGAAATGCGTCGCGCTACGATCTTCTTCCTTGACATCTTCCGGCCGGGCAGCGGTGTTGTGGGCAAATCTCCGAAAATGAACCGCGGAAACACTTCTGGATGAACAGTTTTCTTCAAGAAAAACGGAGAGGACATTCCTCCTCTTCAAAGAACGCGAAATCATAGTTAAACAGTTTACGCGAGCCATTTTTTGGGATAACAATTAACAATGATTACAGTAGTTATTAGGCAAAGAAAAAACAAACACAATGCTGATACACTTGAACTTCATATAGGCAATAGGCTAAATAACGGTGCAAAATGGGAAGCGTTTATTGCATGTGTAGGACTAGAACCTACATGATGAATCAAACAATCAGTGAACAGGGGAATCGTCGATCGCATGTTTCAATAATTATCCAGAAATTCAATAGTCTAATCAATCTAATCAATCTAATCAATCGACAGCAGAGCATTTTAAATTTTGATGCAAGACTGTTCTCCTCTTTTAAACGTGTTCCTTTCCATTTTGCAGCACGCGGTGTGTATTCATTTGTTTTTCGTTAAAATATACTCCTTATCGTCGCCCAATATTTTTAAATTCCAACATTTTGTGTATTTAACCGGCACACAAATGGCCGAAGTTGATGGTATTGTGATTCAAGCTTTACGGCTCCTTGGCTGGTATGCTTCTTTTCTATTCACCCCGATGGATTGACAATCAATCTATGGGGCCGTTGGATTGACATTTTTGCATTAGCAACACCCTACATGTGTTGCTCTCTTGCTTGCCTGACAATCGTTTTTACTCATGACTGATTCATTTTGGCAGTGATCTTGCGGAGGATGTCGTGTCTATCAGACAATTCTCTGTTGACAACTTGGTGGAGGCAGTCTCCACGTGTGTTCGCTCCATCCATCCCGAGACTCCTGTACCGACTCGCCTCTCTGCCTCGATGGCCACTAAATACCGTCAGGCATCTGCGATCGTTGACGCATGTAAAGTACGTCTCGGAAGTTAGATCATCCGGCCGGTAAACCCAGGCACGTTGTTATTGATTGAATCAATCAGCCGATCGAAAGATCAGTAAAGCGATTGATCGATCGATTGATCGATAGAATTAGCCACTCAAACACGCAATCAACGACCCACCCACGGATTGTACATTTGTTAGTACTGAAACTCTTTCCAATCAATCAATCCACTGAGTCCAAATCAAGTGATGCCATTGAATCAGTCATTAGTGATTCAAATCGAAAAATTGAAATGAGAGACCTTGCAATAGTTCCATGACTGCCACTCATGGGTAATTTTGAGTGGTAGATTAAATGTAGGAAGCGAAGCGGGAGAGTAGGAAGCGAAGCGGGAGAGTAGGAAGGTGATGGTGGGATTTGCTCTTTTTAGGCGATTGGTTACACAGGGGACCTGGGATACGAGGCTTTCCTTTACGGGGGAGAAAGCGACATGCGGAAGTTGTTGGTCTTTCTGGTGGACAAAATTCCGAAAGAGGAACAAACAACCGCAGGAGTTGTTCGTAAGTGTGTTTTATGTGGGTCCTCGGACTCATCGTACGCATAGGAAGACTCGGTTAGATTAGAACCAATCAAAAAGATTCTCATGTCAATCGAAAGCAATCCGCAGGCAATCAGATTAATATGACAGACGAGGTCTGTCAAACATTTTTGAAGGAGCAGTTGTGCGGAGTTGAGCGGGGAAGAGTGGCCTGTCTTTTCAGGCTTGATGATAGAAGTCTCTTCCAATCTTTCCTAATTTAGTAAATGTACATTTACGTTATTCTTAATGTTTCCCTTGCAGCCTACGGAAATGTTTTTGCCCGAGAAATCCAGAGCGCCATTGAATCCGAGCGGGAGCGGCCATGGCTTCCGATCACTTTCTGGCAGTGGAGGGCGTCGAGACCTCACACTGTAATAACAGCATGAAATCTTCCGGAAATCAATAACAGCATGAAATCTTCCATATTTGTATTATTTTAATTATAAAAACGTTTTGTCTGTGAGCATTATTTTCACCGTGTTCATGGTTCTTAGATCACGGCTATTCCGTCAGCGTTCCGTTCGCAACGTTTGTCCGTTCCCTTGACCAAGGATGAAGCCTCCTCCGCCAAGATCTTTCCGCAGCAAACTTCAACAGCGATAGGATTGGCTGCCTCTATTGTGGAATTCAACAGCTCCAAACTGGTCTGCTCGCGGCATAATGCTGCGTCTTCTGAGAAGGACTTGGGAAGTCGACAAAGCCAGGTCGGTCTATCGCCTTCTCAAAATTTGTTTTCCGTTTTGTACTGAGACAGAAATCGGAGCGAGACATCATATTGGTTTCTCTTGTGCTTTAGATGGATAACTTCAAGAGAAATGTAGCAGCTGCTTTGAAAGACCAAGTGCCAGCTGACGAGAGACGCCGTCAGAAGCCGTCTATTCCTGAGAAGCCTTCGACCCGGACTAAACCAGCTCTACCACCGCGACGTAATGTGAGTCGTGAATTCAAGTGCATGAGATTTGAATTCGTTTGCCCGAAAGCCTAGCTAGCTGACACTCCGTTTTTCGCTGCAGAAAGATCAAGCCTCGACAGACCCGGCATCGGTAACCGCCGATGTTCCATCCACTCCTGACCTTGAAGTCAAAGTACTGCATCTGTTTCATTTTGGCCCTTTTCGATAATTAAAATTCTATTATTTTTCAGCTTTCGGAAGATGAGCAAGTAACCTTACTTCAAGTGGAAATATTGGCAGCCACCGAAGAGTTGAAAACGGTGTCGGACGAGCTTAAAACATTTGATGTCGCCGTCAACAAGGTGAGCAACGTTAGTGTAGAATTTTAAATTGTGAGAATTAGATCATTTTATGGTGTTACTTAGGCGGAAGCTGCCATCAGGGACGGAAAGGAATTCCTGAACTCGTTTGAGAATTCTGTGAAGACCAGGAAGCAGGTGTCGCTGGCTTCGGTGAACGGCCAATTGAGTACAGAAAATCTTCAAGTGCGATGAACAACTTCTGCAACAACTTCTTGCGTCTTTTTTGTTTGTTATTTTCACTCACCGGCCGTTCGTTTTGTACGTATAGAAAGATATTGAAGCGCTAAAGTCATCGCAAGAGGATCTACATAGTCAGTGGATGGCGAAGAAGGAGGCATTACTGGCAGAACTTGGTACTCTACGACAGCAGTCCCGCTCTCAGGAAGTAAGGATCCGGCACTCTAATTTGTCGCTTCACTTTTCTATTTCTATATTATCTTTAGAATTCGACGGAACGCTTGAAAGACGACATCCGTGAGACCAAGCAAAGCACGTCCCAGCTGCACGCAGAGTTGACTGACCGTGACGACTACCTGGGTCTCTTGCGGAAAGAGCACCAGAAAATCGCGAAAGACACAACACGATCCAGCTACACCAAACGCATTCTCGAGATCCTGGCCAACATCAAAAAGCAACGCTTGGACATTGATAAGATCATCAAGGACACGCGAGTCATCCAGAAGGAGATCAACCAGCTGGCGGGGCGACTGGATCGAGCCTTCACCGAGACGGACGAGCTGATGTTTCGCGACGCCAAGGGGGATGAATTTGTGCGGAAGGCCTACAAGAATGTGGCGACCTTTCATGAATCCTGTGCCAGCTTGATTCAAGCCGTGGAAGCCACGGGTCTGATCATGAGGGAGATGAAGGATTTGGAGGACGAGGTATTTATTTTTTCTGTTGTATAAAATCGAGATCGGACGGACAGACAGACAAACAGACAGACAGACAGACAGACAGAAAGACAGGCAGGCAGGCAGGCAGGCAGGCAGGCAGGCAGGCAGGCAGGCAGGCCAAGACAGGCAGGCCAAGACAAGTTCGGTTGATTTGAGCAGGGAATTCGAGATGTCAGCTACTCATCTCCTCGACATTTCATACACCTATGACATATGGGGTTTTGGCTTTATTGCTCTAATTTTTTGTTTTCCAGGTTGACAACGAAACGAAGAAGAGCAAAGAACAGAATTTGGAACGGGTAAAGGATGATCTTAAGGAGATCAAGGCGGAGAATTCAACACTGGCCAAACGCTTGGAGCTGTAAGCACACGTGACTTAAAAATTATATTGACCGATGTGATTCCACGAAACAGTTGTGATTTTTTACTACTAATTTTTTGTTGACAATTAAGCGCCGTACTGGTTTGGGGCCATTACTAGGTAGTGCTCAATTTTTCTAATCTTATTTTGTCTTGCAAATTTATGTGGAACACATTTCTGATTTACAATTCAAAAACGTCTGGAGACGGAGACGGAGACGGAGCCTGCTTCAGACAGCCAATGAACTTGCCTAGGTGACTGGAATGTTGAGGTCAGGCTTCCGTAGAGACAGGCCAGCCCGTCAAGCTTGCTAGTCACCGCCGCCGTAGATGGTCCGAATGCTTTACAGTTAGAGAAAGACGACGAAAGCAGTTACGGGTGGTAAATGGAGGGACCGTGTGCCCTTAGGCAAAGAGCGGCAGTTAATTTTTATGGATTTGGCCCAATCGACCGGTAGCCAGGCACTGCTTGCCAAAGATTTTACGATCCCCATTTGCGACTTGGTTTTTTTTTCGCTTCTCAAACTTTGCCACTTTCCTATCGCGGCAGATCTCGAAAGGCGCTGAACACTGCTAAAACTTCCCAAGAACCACCGCACGCTGCGCGCACAGTACGGTACTTAGTATACGTGTTGTTACGCATGCATGCGAGAGTACACGTGGATGATGTCTTTGATTGGGTCGTGACGCGGGCCGGCCGTTCAGCAACGAGCAACGCAGCAGCGGCCGTGGACCGTGACTGGCTCGCTAATCAAGCATCAGCCAAACGAGTTGGAAACCTGCCGAAGAGCAAACAACACCGACGGTCGCGGACCAGACACAACTTCTGTGACACATCTATCTAACACACAACGACGTAGTCGCGGTACGTGGTTTATCGTACGTGGGTACTCGAACGGTGGGCGGGCGGTGAAATTTGCAACAGAGGCGCACTTTTTCCTGCTGAGGTTGGACCGAAGGCAGTTGCCAACCCGAGCGCACTGTATAATACCCTCTTACAGCCAAATTCCAACATTTTGAACCCCTGCCACAATTGCGAGAGCGTGTATGCATACACAACACAACACATTTCGGTGTGCACACAATCATCCTAGTACTTGTGTGTGCCATGGCACAGACAGTGGTGGTGAGTACTTCGAAGTTCGTACCTGTTCACTTCTTCGTTCTACGTCTCACACTGCGCATAATTCGCGCTGTTTCTAAACAAAGTCTCCGCTGCAGCCGCCGTCGCTGTTTATCTCACCCTCTCTCTCTCGTGTTCTCGGCGAAGAAGTGGGGGCCGACCGTAAAAGTTGGCGCATATTCCGCGGTGTATATGCAAGCGCAATGCATGCGCTCTCGCTGGCGTTTGAGTGCTAAACACACCGCACTGTATGCCCGTTTTTCTGTCTTGTCAGACTTTCCACTTTCGATCTATATTCCACCGTCACCCCCGTTTGTCTCTTCAAAAAGAGAGGGGGGGGGGCTTGGTTCGTTGGAACGGGTCGTTATACATCGGTGGCCTCGATCTTGAATCGCTTCTACAAACATATCAGCCGCTGTTTTATGGGATACTAGCTAGTACCTTCTGGATTTACCTATCCCCCGTGGTATAGACCTTGAAGTGGGACAACGGACGAGGCACAGAGGACGATTCCACACTGAGTTTGCAATTTTGACTGTTGTGTGTGTGGACGAATCTCTGCAGCCGGAACAGTATTTTGGACATTGGTCAACTGGAATATTGCAACGGTCGGTTCACGACGCAACGGTCGGCTCGCGACGCAACGGTCGGTTCGCGACGCAACGGTCGGTTCGCGACGCAGCGGTCGGTTCGCGACCTTTGGGACAGACAGACAGGGGACTATGCTGATTGGAATCTACTGTAAGTACCTCGCAACCTTGAAACACGCGGGTCGAACACTAAAGAACCGAGAGAATAGCCCGGTGAGAGTTGATCGAACTATCAATTATGCACGATTCAAAGACAGATGCTGCACATGTTTCGATTATGCCTGCTGATGCATGCTGCGCCCGCTGTCGATTGATTGATGTGTTGGAATGGTTTCTCCGAGAACAGTCTCTTTTACCCTCTCGCTTGGCAATAATATCTCGTCGATTGATCGTTTTTCCTCGAACGGTTTGTTAAGAAACTCCCAGCGATCCTCTCGTCAAAAATTCTATGTTCGAGGTCCGTAAATGTTCTTAGAAACAACAGGAGTTATTTTTACTACATTAATCGACAGATTTATGAGAATGTTTCTAGCGGCGTGGACTGTCCGGCTAAATGAAGGATCTTTTTGAGAAACCGTGTCACTTGCGAACAACGTTTTGCCATCTCCTCTGCCTGTCTCAGTTTTAACTCGGTTTCAGAAAAAATACTTTTTGTTGTTAAAAAAAACTCAAGTGCTGCATTTTGTAACGGAATATCGTCAAATAAAATGTTCCTTCGTGAGAAAACAGTGAGAGTGTTTATTAAAATACAATAATTAGGCATGCAGCTTTTGCTGTAGTGTTGTTTAAATATATTTAAATTGTTATTTAATATACTCAAAAAGGGTGTTTTTTTCTTTAAATATAATATATTTTTATAATATATATATTTTTAATTTTATTTAATATCAGAAGTGTTTTTTATTTTATTTATAATTTTATTTAAAATACAAGTTTGCGTTTTATTTTATTTATATTTAAATTTTTTCCATCGTAAAACTGGCTATTTAAATAACATTTTTTTATTTAAATAACCCGTACGTATTCTGGCCAAAAAAAGATTAACGGCTCTGATAGGATGCCAAATCTATCTGAAAGTGATTGTAGACAAAGACCTATGCAGAAGACTATTCGACATCTTAAGAAA
Source organism: Hypsibius dujardini (assembly GCA_001579985.1). Lineage (NCBI taxonomy): Eukaryota > Metazoa > Tardigrada > Eutardigrada > Parachela > Hypsibiidae > Hypsibius > Hypsibius dujardini. The sequence goes on from LRSR01013359.1 coordinate 22,509, forward strand.
AGGGCACATTTCACGGTCCACGATCCTCCTTTTGATTTGAGTTGAAATCTCCCTTCGAAAAGTCTTTGAAATTTCCAAATTAACGCATGTTATTTAAATAAAACTTTTAATTTTATTTAAATACATTTTTAATTTTATTTAAATAATATTTTTAATTTTATTTAAATAATATTTTTAATTTTATTTAAATAATATTTTTAATTTTATTTAAATACTATTTTTATTTAAATTCGGCTGTTTTAATTAAATATATTTAAACGTTATGTTATTTAATGTATTGGCAAGATTTAAATTTATTATATTTTATTTAAATTCAAAAGTGTTATTTACACAACACTACTTTGCTGAATGCTTTTCTCGAAGAAGGAGGCCATATTTTTTATTGCATGGCTCTTTGATTACGGTGCGCATATGAGGCAAGAGGGGCGAACTTGGCACATGACACATATGCCCCCGATCCGACAGGAACGCCAGCTGTATGTATGCAACAGGTTTTTGGTGTTTATCTTGAGTCGCGCCATAAACAAAATATTCCATTGCCAATTTATAGCGACGCGATTCTAAGGCGCAACGCAAACTGCGTTTTCCGTATAAATGGCCCCCGGTGTGCGTACAAAACCCCCTATCCACTGAAATGCGCCTTCAATCAAGCAATTCATCGACGGCCCACATCCTTAGTGATCTTCACAAATCTTCAATCAAGAGATCAATCAAGCGAGAAAGCAGCCTCTTAAGTTAACCACCGGCGGAGAGTAGCCTCTCCGATTTCCTCCACTCTGGCAAATTCTCGCTGAGACAATCCACGAAGCAAAAACCAGCGCCCCAAAATTGTATCTCTTCGGTTGTCGGCCAAAAAATTCTGACATTTTAAACGGAAACGATAGATTTTTAACGGTAAATAATTAGAATAAAATGTTTAGGGCAATTCAGACGGAGTGGTGGGCAAACAGCCCCGGGGGCGTGGCTACAGTCCAGATGGCGTGGCTACAGCCCAGGGGGCGTGGCTGCAGCCCAGGGGGGCGTGGCTGCAGCCCAGGGGGCGTGGCTACAGATGAATCGCGTCGCTACAGTACCGTACCGTCGCGATCTCAAGGGACAGCTAAGCGCCGCCTCAGTGCAGCACATTCAAAAACACGCACACACACACCGGTCTAAATATACGGCGCAAGGCGGGCGGAATGCACGCCCTAGGGCACTTTACTATCCCTTGAGATCGCGACGGTACGGTAATATCCTGCATGGTTGGAGGTGCCCCCTTCCATTGTCTGCGAGCCGACTTGTATGTTTCGGCTCGTATGAGCAAAGAATGAGGTAATTACGGCATGCACTGTAATTTCATCCGTGGTCGTCCTTCTTCTTATCAAAGAACTTTTCAATTTTGACCGCGCGGCCAACGTACAGTAGTGTAGAATGTTTATGCATGTAAGGAGACAGTAACCAGACACTATGACGTGAGCACGACTGTAAGAGCAATAACTCAGTAATCAGTTCCACTATGTATTAGAGTGCATAATTTAATCTCCTCCGACGACTTGCGAATGAAAAATGCGAATTGTGAGAGAAAAAGAACGTCTGTAACAATGGGCCAATTTGTATGTTGGCAAGCGAACTCGCATCACACACGAAAGCGCGGCAATTACGGCCCAATGTCCCAATAAGTGTGCGCCATTTACGCACACACGTAATCTGGCAGGATTCCTTTTCCATTCCATCTTTACACATTTCGTTGATTACCGTATGCTCGCGATCTCAAGGGACAGCTAAGGCCCGCCTCCCTCGGTATGGCCCTGCACTCGATTTTACGTTCAACCTGATTCACTGTTCTCTGATTGGCTGATTCACTCTTCTCTGATTGGCTGATTTCGTACAGGTTACTCCTTCTACTCGATTGATTGATTGTACAGTCGTGCTTTTCCGTACATGTGTCCCTACAGTGCTAATTTGGTGAACGGCACTGAAAAGGCACGGTCTGGGTTGGTTAAAATTTACGGGTAGGGCAGAAAAGTGTCCCTTGAGATCGCGAGCATACGGTAACACAATTTTCGTTCAGTCATTTGCAACTCCATGCAGTAGTGCATTGTAATGCTTGTTGTGGGTGGAGAGCGACAACAACACCTTCGTCTTGCCTCTCTCTCTCACTCTCTCTCTCTCGCGAGTCGCGAAGAAAGAGCGAGAGAGAGTCGCGAAGAAAGATAAGAAAAACATGCATCGTTCGAGTTTTCTGTCTGTCAAGAGCTAATAAGCAGTGAGCGTATACGCTGTAATCAAGGCAGGTCGAAGACCCTATGCAGTACCGTAGTGTGGACGCTTTCTCTGCCGGGTGTCGTTGTCCGAGGCAAAACGGAAGCCCGTTTCGAATGTGTCTGAGCGAGTACTGGGAAGGAAGTGAGTGATGAGCAGTGCTTAGCAGTTAAGCAAACGCGCCCCATTGTTGTGTGACTGTGTCTGTCTGTGTCTGTCTGTGTCTATGTCTGTTTGTGGCTGTTGTGTGTCTGTTGCTGTTTGTGGCGGGAGTGTTCCGCCGCCTACGACGTTAACAGGTCTACTGTAACTTCAGTGGCGTACGCGTAATTTTGCGGCTTTTAGCTGGCGGCTGGAGAGCACAGAAAGAGAATATATATAAATCTTTGCGACGAATTAAGGTCTCGAGTACTTGTGCTGCATCGGCCTGTGTATGGATGGAGCTAATGGTAGGATGTCTTCCGGGTTGCGCTTGTCATGTCGTGGCATTGTGTGCCGCATCTCCATTTGGCCTGATGATGGACAGTGAGAAGGTGCGCCCGCACGCCGGTCTGCTCGTGATGGTCTTCTTGTTTTATTGGTACACAAGTAGCCCCAGGCAGGAAGAGGCATCTCACTCTCAAGTTCAACGACAGCGAATGTTATTTGTACGGACTAAATCTTACGTACCGTACCGTCGCGATCTCAAGGGACAGTAGAGTGCCCTAGGGCGTGCATTCCGCCCGCCTTGCGCCGTATATTTAGACCGGTGTGTGTGTGCGTGTGTGTGAATGAGGCGGCGCTTAGCTGTCCCTTGAGATCGCGACGGTACGATATAACTCGTCCGGATACTGTTTATACTGAGAACTCATTGTCGAACAGTGTGGATAATCTTGCGTGCTTGCCGGTCCGAGTGAGTAAAAAAGCGAGGAAATTCGCTTGCCAGATGCCGCTCACCCAGATTCCACCCTTAAAGACATGAATGAAAACGTGCTGTCACAGCTTCACTATAGCACGCAGTTCTCCAGATTCTACTGTTATTAGAGAGCAGGCGCAGCTTGAGAAGTCGCAAGTGGCAAGTGGCAAGTCAGACTGAACCGGTTGAACAGCAAGTCCCACTTCCGAGTTGCCACTTCCGAGTTGCCACTTCCGAGTTGCACCACTGCACTTTTCACTTGCCACTTTTCACTTGCCACTCCTTGCCACTTTTCACTTGCCACTTTTCACTTGCCACTTTTCCCTTGCCACTTTTCACTTGCCACTTTTCACTTGCCACTTCCGAGTTGACACTTTCCCTTGCCACTTTTCCCTTCCGACATGCTAATGTCTACCAAGTAGCGCCTAAATCGCAGCGTTAGGCTACGATTCCGGTATTTGCAAGTCTTTTGTATCATTTTACACATTCCGCCTCATTATTTGCGGGAAGCAGGATTTGATCATTTTTCGATGCTTATTTACACAAATATTTCTGTCAAATATTCGTGCGGCATCAGAAAGGAAGCAATTTTCAAACAGGAAGAACTCACTCTCTTCATTCCCTTTTTGATTGGTTGAATTTTACTACTGACTGAATTGTAAAAATCTGGGTGTGTCCTTGATTGGGAACGTTACAAAATATTTCAATTTAAAAACGTAAACAAACCCGACGACTTAACACTTCCCACTTATGCGCCTCCGATGAAATTCGCGACGATTTGCAGGTCGGAAATTCTCCTTAATTCCACCTCCCACCTCCTACTTCACACCTCCTCCTACTTCCCACCTCCACCTACTTCCCCCCTCTTCCTACTTCCCACTTCCTCCTACTTCCCACCTCCGCCTACTTCCCACCTCCTCCTACTTCCCACCTCCCACTTCCCACCTCCGCCTACTTCCCACCTTTTACTTCCCACCTCCTACTTCCCTCCTACTTTCCACCTCCTCCTACTTCCCACCTCTTCCTACTTCCCACCTCCTCCTACTTCCCACGTAAAAACACAGTTGCGTCTGCGCTCTATTATGATTACGATGAGTAGCCCCAATCTTTAGATTTTTGGTGATCACAATAGAATACTGTATCGGTAGAACCTAATCGTGCAACCCCGCGGTCAGGGTCGGTGGTGCCATCCATTTCAGGGTGCGTTAACGAAGCCGAGATAATGTCATGCATTAATACAAACAATGTCGAGAATTCGAGCTAGTTTCACGTAAGGGTCCACACTCCTGCGGGATTTGCCCCGGTGAATGGCGTTCGACCTTGAACTGATTCCCTTGACCGACCGAGCTTGAATTGATTCCCTTGACCGAGCGACGGATTGCTTGATTGTGATGGTAGAGCAATGCGGAAATGTCTGGGCGGATCCCTGCGCTTTCTGTGTGTGTGTTTTTGCGTGTAATGCGTTAAGTTGTCTAAATCCACAGAAATGAGTGTACAGACTCTTCAGTCAATTGCCTAGAGGTTCTTTTCTCCTAAAACATCGAATATGACTGATTCTAACGGACACCGGTCAGTCAGAGTCGGTTGAGCAGTCCCATCCATTGGTTGACCCATCCATCCATTGATTGACCCATCCATCCATTGGTTGACCCATCCATCCATTGGTTGACCCACCCATCCATCCATTGGTTGACCCACCCATCCATCCATTGGTTGACCCATCCATCCATCCATTGGTTGAGCCATCCATCCATTGGTTGACCCATCCATCCATTGGTTGACCCATCCATCCATTGGTTGAGCCATCCATCCATTGGTTGACCCATCCATCCATTGATTGACCCATCCATCCATTGGTTGACCCATCCATCCATTGATTGACCCATCCATCCATTGGTTGAGCCATCCATCCATTGGTTGAGCCATCCATTCAAGTCATTTTACAAAGACCAATGTCATTTGAAACGCGGAATCATTTTATATACACACCAATCAATAAGTTGTTTATCAACACAATAACGTATACAGTTTCTGGAAACATGATAGACATGACAAAACACCTTCTAAAAATTTCTCATTTTGGGATGGGATGACCTTGGGTCGCCGGGTTCCCCCTTTTACCAAATGACACGGCTTTTATAACACGGTCTGGCATCTGCAGACCGCGTACAGCTACTTGCAAACTTTTGACTTGACGTATCGTGAGCCGCAAGACTGCACATGTTATAAAGTTTTAATTTCTCTAAGCATAAACCGGCCAAAATCTGGTCGTAAAATGCAAAGAAATAGACTGTAATCATTTGGAAAGTATATTTGATAATTAAGATTGAAATTCGGCATAGTGGAAACTGAAAACGGGTGATAGACCGAATCAATCGAAGAAAACGACAACAAATCAAAATTTCTGGGCAACGAAATTCGTAATGCGCATATTGAGTTGATTGATCGATAAGCCGGTTTGAAATTTTCACCAGTCAAACAACGTGTAGTCTTGTTTGTCAAATCACACCAAATCAAAAGTTTGCAAGTAACTCGGAAGTAGCTGTAGTTCGCAACTAATGCATCGGACTGTTCGACGAGCGATAACCGTGTATGATGGTGTTTAACTTTTTCTCAGGATTTCTCTCTTCATCTCCTTTCGCAAATCAATCAGAGACATCTGTGGGTCGCCGCTTTGCCAGCTGGCTGGCACGAGACTTTGGCCAGCAGCTTTTCGCGTCTACCTCCCTCACGTCTTCCCCGATGGCGTCACCCGACATTGCGCCGGAAGCGCGATACGTCAACCGCGGCAGCATCACGCCCACCAGCAGTCTCAACGGCAGCAGCAACGGCCACCAGACGCCGCCACCGAACAACGGGTCGTCGTCGCTGGAATCCTCGCCCAGAGCGCACAACAACACTGCAGCAGCCACGAGAAACCTTGACTTGACAAATTTGGCCAGCCAACATATTCGGAGCGGTAGTTCCAGCACTCAGCGCATGCTGGTTCTCCTTTCAAACCTCGTACGTACATGAGCAAAAAAATGCGTTTTTATATTGGATAGGATGTTTTTAATGAGCGGACAGGCGAATGCATGACTAGACCGCGCGGTGACACGCGTTTCCCCGTGTGTTCTGCACACATCATATGCATTTTGAATTATTTTGTTGTATTATTATTTTGGTTGTATTATTATTTTGTTGTTATCATTGGTATATCGGCCCCGGTTTTTTTTTCTTGAATTATGTCTTTGTCCGCTGCGACGAACAGTAATTGTTTTAAGGAATCATGCCTGACGTTCTACGATGAATTACAGAGAACGGATCCGTACTGTTGGATGTGCCATTCGATGGTTGGAGAATCGATTTCGGTGCGGTGCATCCAATGTCGAAGGCTCTTTCACAAGCCCTGCTGGACGTCGCACGTTCGGTCAGCGGCGACTGTCGTGGATGAAACTCACGGAAGTTTGCTGCCGGATTCGTGTCTTGAATGCCTGGTAAGAGTTCTCCAGACTCGTCGTTCTTGCCACATGCCACAGCGTTTATTTACAACGACTAGCTCGCCTGATTGGAATTAGGCATCCCAAATGTCTGTCTGCCTGTTACTGAAGTGCTTGTCTGCTGTCTGTCTGCCTGTTACTGAAGTGCTTGTCTGTTGTCTGTCTGCCTGTTACTAAAGTGCTTGTTTGTTGTCTGCCTGCCTCTTACTGAAGTGCTTGTCTGTTATCTGTCTGCCTGTTAATGTAGTGCTTGTCTGTTGTCTGTCTGCCTGTTAATGTATTGCTGGTCTGTTGTCTGTCTGCCTGTTACTGAAGTGCTTGTCTGTTGTCTGTCTGCTTGTTAATGTAGTGCTGGTCTGTTGTCTGTCTGATGAAGCGGGTCTTGTCACATGAATTAGAGGAGTGGATGGATTGGTAACACACATTCAAGAAACGTTGAGAGCGCCATCTGTTGGGATACCCGGGGGATATTCAGCCGAACCAGAAATATCTTGCGTTCGATTTCCATTTCCATCTGCTAAGCCGGCTTCCGGTGTGTGAAGGGTTTTAAGATTTTGTTTACCAGAGCCGTGTGCAATGACAATGAAAGTTCTCGCACTCTGCGTTGCCGAGAGATTCTCGGTCGCGACGGTTGACCAGACCGAATACCCGACGGAATCCCAAGGTCGTGGTCGTCGGACCAACACGTTTCTCTGTCTGCCTGAGTCAGGAGCCGCTTATATATCTTCAGACTCTACCTTAATTTATAGTTGAAAATTGGTCAATCATTTGAACAGTGAAAATATGAGAGAAAAGTGAATGGAAGTGTGGACATGAAAGTGAAAGTGAAAGTGAAAGTGGGCATGAAAGTGAAGGTTACGAGAATGGAGTTGGAATGGGTTGTGATTGTGACCGGTAGGCATCGGTATGTGCGATAGTGAGTCTCCAATTGTCCCGTATGGAGGGTACCGGGGCCCTGTACACAAGGGAGGGGGGAACCTCTGTCTGTCTGTCTGTGTCTGTCTGTGTGTGTGTGTGTGTGTGTGTGTGTGTATCAAATTCATATCTATTATTTTCTGTTCTCGTGCCGGCGATATGGTCCTTCCGATTACGGGGGTTTTATCTGTCCGCGATGGTTCCGCGATGGTTCCGCAAAATCGGACGCTCCTGGAAGTGTCATTTTGCGCACCCTGGTCTGTGTTTGTTCTTGCGTCAAAGGTGCGAGTAAAATGCCCCTCAAATTGCCGCGCCAGCTCCATCAGCTGATTGTGTGAAGTGGGTTGGCGGCGCGGATGATGCGCACATAACGGACCGGTCAAAAGTTTTCATAAACCGCACGATCAGCATCCTTCCAGCTTTTACGTTGCAGGCAATAGCGGATGAAAACGCCCGCAGGGATAACATCCTGTCACGCGTCGGCATGCCGAAACTCCGGACCTTCCTGCTGTACATGTTGCATTTTGTGGAGGAGAAACTGGAGAAGGTTCGTGAGGAGTTCCCTCGTCTCTGTTGTATCACCAGCACGTGCACACTTGCTTTTAATGCCTGTGTGCCCAAGTTAACGCCTCCCTTTAAGCTTTGGCTCGGCAACTCGAACAGCTGTTATCGATCAATTAATTGATTGAGCAAATTTATCTTTTGGCGGTCAAGCGTCCTTGATTGATTTCTTGAGTGTTTTTCGATGCCTAAAATGTCCCAGCCTAGTAAGCCACGACCTGTAACGCCACGACCTGTAACGCCGACCCAAAGTTAGATTTTGTATATTAATGTTTTTATTTGGTTTACTCCGTTCTGGGCCAAAGCTTAAAGGGCGGCTTTAACTTGGGCACCTATGCATTAAAAGCAAGTGTGTATGGGGTCTTTAGTGTTGTTTGTTGCATTTCGAGGGTTCATGTGAGGTATCGTTAATCCTATCTACCTCGAAGACGTTCTTCATCACATGGCTCCTAAATTTGTTTAATCATCCTTGATAAGAGGGTTGTTTTCCAGGAAAACGCGGGTCCATTCGCCAAGTCACGCCGCCACCCCGCCGATTGCGATGAGGCACTCTGCCCGGCAGCCTTGTTGCGCCTAAAAATGGTAATAATACACACACACGCACACACACACACACACACACACACACACACACACACACACACACACACACACACACACACACACACACACACACACACACACACACACAC
>LRSR01013360.1:0-22492 GCA_001579985.1 Hypsibius dujardini
CAAACTATTATACATCATAGCCAAAAACATGAAGGGAACTTGAAGAACTATACTTCTGATTCACAATTGAACAATGCCCATCCATGACACCTGTTTGTCTGATGAAACAGTAAATGGCTCTTATACAGTGCGTTGTCTCTTTACTAGGATCCATTCCGTAATTGTTGTTGGCAGTGACCTTGAAAGAGCAACAAAACAGTTCCACTTCTCAGTTCTACTACAAAAACTGCTCTCCAATCACAATGCGGCAGATTAAAAATGCATTTCGTGACTCGTTCATTTTGACGAGCTCTTTTAATGATTTACGAGTGTTTCGTCCACGAGAGGAATTTTTAGAAAATGGCCAGACTGGAATATCCGAATGATTTTCAATTTGCCTACAGTTTCCCTACCACGGAAGAACCGCCACGTCCGCCCACTGGCGGGCCAATTCTGCCCGCTGTGTTGGGCCTTTTTCTCGTGATCACCGTCGCAATATGGAGCGCTGGAGGCCTTGCCATCCTTATTTTCGGTTGGGACCGGTGTTACAAAGCCATTCGAGAACGACGCTGCTGTTGCGGTGGATCGGTTGCAAGTACGGACAGCGAGAAAGCGGTAGCGACAAAGGACGAAAGGACAGGGAAAGAACCGCAACTTCCTACGGTGATGTGGGGCTTCGATCAACCGCAGGTGCCAATGTACCTCGTGCAGACCGTGCAAGAGATACCGCCTGCTCTGATTGAGAGGGCCGTCTAAAGCCTCTTTAATTCGTAGTTATTTTATTTTACATTCTATTCCGTCAAAGTTGCAAGAAGAAATGCTGTAGAAATGGGGACGATTTTCAGAGGGGTAACCCAGAATAATTTTGCTTGATGTGTTTAACAGAGCTCTAATTAGGATGATTTTCAAAACTAATTTTATCGTTCAGGATAGGAAAATTCGGCAGAATTCAAAGTTGGAAAAACACAGGATGATTCCATTTTTCCTGATTTTGACCGTAAACACTTAATTTTTGCAGAATTATTTAGTTTAACAATTTTTGATATTGTTCCTCTCAAACATCAATTTCAAATCGTTTGGCACTAGCAGAATCGTTTTTGGATGTCAGGGGGCGGAGCTATGCGTTCCGTGATCACGTTTTCCGCTTTAACCGGGAGCAGTTCTATTGTGCTTCATAAAAGCAGCGTAGCTGTCCAGACACGTATTCCGATAACCATGCCCTTTTAGTGCTATATTTATATTCAACAAAGTATGGCAGACATTTGGAGAAGGAATTGAAATTGAGACGTGCGACGGATGGGGAACCGTCTTCGAAATCAGCTGACAATAAGGATTGGAGTACTCCCTGTGGGTAAACATTTAATACATACTCTTTGAATGTGATGGCTCGACGACGAGATTGTAGACATGCATCTTTTGGGAGGTGTTTGTGGTTGGGAGAAAAAAAAGCAAAAAAACAATTTTAGGTCTCTCTTGAGGCTCATCTATCTATTTCCTGGTAGGGAGTCTGTTAGAGTTTCACTTCACTTCCGCGAATTGCAATTGAGCATTGGCTGTCGACTTATAAGTTAGTATATAAGATTATAGACTGTGTGGTTTTTTAGGCGTTTGAATGGACGAAGAAAGGGCGCGAGAGGACTTATTGTTACCATGACTCCCTGGTTATGATCTGCCAACATGCATTGTCTTACCCGAGCCGTAGATGCAAACTGTTTTTACGAGCTCAAGAGCGAACCAAGGAAGTGCCAAATGGCCTCCAGTCATGTTCCCTCTATTAAGAACTCAAAAGAGGCATTCCCGTCTGCTTACTTGGGGCATTATTCAAGTGTCGAATTCAGAATCAGTTCGTGATATTTTGCTCATTTAGACTTACTTCAGTGATGAATATAATCATTTATTTCGCCGGTAAATCGAGACAAGGTTTTTTTGGGTATATTTTAAAACTGAAATAGCATAGATTCCATTTCCCTTCATTTTTCACTGACAAAATTATGGTTTTTGGAACCAACTTAAAAACAATTATTTTGAAACTGTTCCATTCCAAATTCAATTGGCATCACAAAAATATTTTTCGGAGATCAGGGGGCGGAGCCCTGGGTATCTTTCAAAAAGTACCCACAACTCCAGCGAAGCTGTCCAGTTTTGGTCTTCAACTCCCCCATTGATCCCCCATTGACCTCAGACTTTTTTCAGGGATAACCGATGTCAATCTACTCCAAATAAAATTAAGAACGGAAAAGCGTAAAAAATTCGTTTCTAATGTAGGTCTAAAAATGACCGTCTTTACGGTAAAAACGAAGGAATGATGCATACAGATATATATCTACGGTCTGCATGCCGGTTAATCTCAAGTCTATCTATGGAGACTGCTGTCGAAAAATAACCGTCTCGTTTCCGTACAGACAAGTTAAAAGAAAACGTGACATCATGTGATTCTTACAACGATGATGCAAGGTCAGCGAAACGGAACCGGAACAAAACAGGACATGATCGCAATTATTATACTCCAAATTGTGCCAGACTGACTAAAACTATGCTTTTGAATTCATTTGAGATCATCGTTTCCGCTCGGCAGTCTCAAGCCAATACGTCTCGAGGTCTCCTTTTCCCTTGACCATGATGACCCCGCGGTGTGTCAAATGAAAGGCCGTGTTGTTCAGCAGAAACGTCGCGGTGAACGGACTGACGTGGATTCGATCGGGAAGCCCATGACTCTCCATTCGACTGGCGGTGTTCATGGTGTCGCCAAATCTACACCAATTAAGGGAACCAAGCTTTGTTTAACAGGGATGCTTAATTAGTCTGCGAAGTCGGTTGAGGGAATGGCTAAACTAAACTGAATTAAAAAGACAACTGAAATTAAACTAAAAGTTTTCAATAACTAATTTTTCAATTTTTGTTTTTCTAATGCTTGGGAAAAAATTAACTAAAATTTAGTTACTAAGAATTGAACTGAAAAAAGTGGTAAACAAATTAGAAAGCTAATTTAACTTAAATTAAACTAAAACTGTTAACCACTAAACGAAAAAATCTAAAATCTTTAGTGATAAAGTTTTTATTAGCTAAAACGCAAATTAGTAGAATAATTTAAGTTTTTCTTTGAATTAGTTAATAAGCGGCTTACAGGCAATAGCGGGGCGTTTTCCGACCGACCACTCCAGCAGCAATGGGTCCTTTAAAAAAACCCGCCATCAAACAGATTAAAATTATAACCTTCAAAAAATGGGAAATCTCACCGGAATGCATTCCGATCCGCAACTTTGTTGCACCACGAAAGAATGCATGTGAGTAGGCTTTCATTAAGGCAAGAGACATGGCAGCAATTGCACTGGCGTGGTTGTCTCCGTTGGGAACTGGAAGTCCGCTGACCACCTGCGCACAAATAGTATGAAAAATAATACGAAATTTTAAAACCCAGTTTTGAAATTTTGAAATTTTGAAACTGAAATTTGCGCGTCACTCACTACGTATGAGTCGTTTATCGTCTCGACCTTATAGACATCGAATCCCATGAGGATTGTATCGAACATTGAGTAGACATTGTTGAGGAAGACAATCACGTCGTAGGGCGTGCCGTCCAAGGCGAGCTCCCCGAATCCGTCAATGTCGCTGAAATATATGGTCACCATGTCGAACATTTTGGGGTCCACGTCGCCGTCACTCCGTAACCGTTCCACAATGACTCTGAAAATCACACACACACACACACACAGAGGAATGATTTTGAGCAAAACATTACTGATTAGAAAAAGAACACTTTTACAATTACAATTTATTATTCCAGATGAAATTCATTGAATTTAGCGAAACAATCATTGCCACGGAGGATCAAGAATTATTACATAAACAAAGGTTGTAGCATTAATAAATATTAAAACATATTATTGCAACTTATGGTTCGCTTTAGTTAAAGTTGAGCATCTTAAAAGAGCTTCAATAAATAGTAATAATTATAACTTCAAATTGTAATTATTATTTACAATTTCATAGTAATGTAATTACTTCGATGAAGAGCGGAAGTAAACAGGAGTAACGATGGACATTTTATTTACCTCCGCTATAATTACAACTTAATATCAATAGTTAATTTATTTTCCAAATTTGCCACTGCAGATTATTTATATTATCTCTATTAGTACAAATTCGACGCCTTAGTTATAATATAATTACAACTTAATATCAATAGTTGTTATATTTTCTAACTTGCCACTGTAGATTAATAATATTACCTTTATCAGTACAAATTTGACGCCTTAAAAAAAGCTTAAATAATTGGAGCGTAACAATAAATATAACATCGAGTTATCATCATTATTATAACTATAACGATAACTATAACTATTTCTATAACTAAGCTTGAGTAATAGGAACACAGCAATAAATAGCCGAAGATAGTTATAAATAAAGTTATAATATAATGCATATAATAATAATATTCAAGCTTTTTTTTCAGGCGTCGAATTTGAACTAATAGAGATAATATTATTAATCTGCAGTGACAAATTAGAAAATATAATAACTATTGATATTAAGTTGTAGTTATAGCGGAGGTAAATAAAATGTCCATCATTACTCCTATTTACTTCCGCTCTTACGATAACTATTACTATTTCTGTAACTAAGCTTGAATAATAGGAACACAGCAATAAATACAACATCTAATTATGACTGTAACTAACTATAATTAGAATTATAATTATTTTTTTAAGTTTAAGTAATAATTCAATAAATCCGCCCAACGCAGAGGCATTAAGAGTTGCGATCATGTGCATTTTATTTACCTCGGCAGCATTTCTTCCAGCAAAGAATCGCACAACTTGCGTTCCGCCAGAAGATCGCGGGTTCGTTCCGCCACCTTCGTCTCAAGATCCCGAGCATACATCTCCAGGCGCTGTTGGATCCGAGTCATCACATTCTCGCGTGACTTAATCTGCAAGAGGGCGTAGAGGTGTGCGTGTACCACTTCAATGGTGGGCCGCTTAAACGGATCCGCGTCACAGCACTCCTCGATGAAATTGGAGATGTCGTCCGGGACGACTTTCGACGGGAAGCGAAGGATCCCTGTCGGATGCCGGCTGGGCTGGAAGACCGCGTCGAACACCAACCCCGATCCCATGAAGATTTCGAAGAGGATGGCGCCAAACGCAAAAATGTCCGCTTTTTGGTTGGGTTGTGGGTCGGTCTGCAGCAGCAGTTCGGGGGCAGTCCAAAGGGTCATCGATACAGCCGAATCCGCGATGGATGGGCGAGCGCTCGTGATGGTCGGGGTGATGGAGAACCGACGGCTGGCTACTCTTGGAGGGGGAATCAGAGCTTTCAGTTCACGATAGCCCAGTTTGGCAATTTTCAGAACGAAATGTCGGGAGATGAGGCAGTTTAAACTGGTCAACTCGCCATGATATTTGAAGAAGGAGCCGTGAATGTATTGCAGACCCTGATCGGGCGACAGAACTGTTTTATTACCAGTTACTGTATTACAACTCATCTAATTAATTTTAAATTTAGAAAATTTAATATATTTGACATGTATACTCTAAACAGGCTTTTTGTGACATACGTAACTTTTATATTCAGCGTATACATGAAAGCAAAGTTAGTTGGAAAATGGGTAAAGATAAAATTTCGAGTAGTCAGACAGTTTAAATCGGTCAACTCGAAACTTGCCGTAACCGTTGAAAAAGGACCCATAAATACAAATTTAATAACAATTCTAATTGGGCGACAAAATTTACTTTTTTTGTAAAAAAAAGGTTATTCCTAGTTAGTATGATTGATTGAAGTTATTAATAAATTTGGTGAACTTAATATATTCAGTGCGTAATAAATGTGCATTTCCATGTGATATTTAACTTATGCATATAAATAAGTGCAAGCAAAAGTTGCTTGCGACTATAAAATAGTTCACGCACCCTGACAATATCTTGCACGAAGGATTTCTGGAATTCCCTATTCATATGGCCATCGGTGAGGACTTCACGCAGGGACCCCTTGTGGCAGTAGCTGTCCACCAGCAGCAGCAGATGTGCGTCCTCCACGTCGAACGAAATGCCAACAAACTTGTTGATGTTATCCTTGTTGATTGCGTGCAACTATTTCAACATTCATGACATATTTATTAACACGAGGTCAACACTTCAAACTAATTTAGGACGACTTTCAGATATGGAACGTAAAAATGACTTCGCTTTTTCTTCAAATAGTTCTTCTAAATTCTGAAAATGTCCGTGTTCCCTGATTGTCACTGAAAAAACTTCAGTTTTGTGAAAAGAAGATTCAGTTTAAAGAATTTGGGCATTATTCTGATTAGATCTTAATTTAAAATTGATTGGCACTAACAGGACAATTGCAGAGGTCAGGGGGAGGAGCTATATAGACTCCATGTCTGGAATAAGGCTCAGAATTTTCCAGTCAGACTTGAGAATGGCCCATAGCTCCGCCCCCTGATATTCACGAGCAATTCTGTTGATGCCAATCGATTTAAAACTGAATTTCAAAAGGATTAGTACCAAAATTATTTAATATAAACCTTCCGGTGTTTTTACATGACAATAAGATAAAGTAGTTTTCCAGTGTTTTCTCTACTTCAAAATTCTGCTGTATTAGAAAAATATAAAGCGCAGTCATTTAAGTAAGTCGTTTACGGTCTAATGTCGTCACGTACAATGTTGCACAACTGGATAAAACGACGAGTCTGAAGGGGGCCCTTTCCTGCAGTACTAACGGCAGTAACCCAAATCTCCCGACCGCGGAAAGTCCGATGTCCGTTCGGTATGGCTTCCTACCAGGCAATAATTTAGTTGAAAAGATTTGTAAAAAAAATTCCCGTCGCATAATTTTCTAGATTGTGTAATGAGTGAGCTTGATAATTACAGTGTCAGTCAAGTCGTAATTGTGTGAACTGGACGTGGCTGTTCTGTGGTGTGACCAAGTCCCCGAAGGAATGTTGCTGGCGCGGCTAACCGCATACTCCGTTGCAGAGAGCGATTTGCCTGTCTTGGGCGACGGCGGTGGGAGAATTTCACTCGACAGCAAAAGCCACGGTCGAATTATGGACAGTTGCTGTAGAAGGTGAGATCGCCTAAGATGGACAAGTTTTTAGGTCCAGTTTAAAACACCCTGTGAATTTAAAGAACAAAAACAAATTCTGAAAAAGTTTACTCAAATCAATAATATTTTATGCTAAAAACATTTCCGTTTTCCCGAAGCATTTTTACACAATATATACATAGACAATCAGTTTGAAACATAGATGAAAAAAACTAAACTAAAAAAGCTACCAAAATTAAAGAATTGCAGAATTAATTAGACTTTTCTGACAACCAAAACTAATTATTTGACTTATTTTAGCTTATGCAATCTCTAATTCGAAATGCAGGAAGTTAATAAACATTTTCGTGCGAAGTTGAATTCAACAGATTTTTACCATGGAAGATAGTGATCGAATGTATATTAATATGTATTCTCATTTGTTTTCATGTATTATATATTTATGAGTATATTGACAGAACAAAAAATGCAATCTCTCGAAGAGATGGCTACCTGATTACGAATCCGGAAATGATGAGAACGATTAACAAAGCCAACACGGAGGCCCATGCCGTGGTGATAGCGGAATTGTGCGCTAAAAGAGATACTCGATGAACTCTTGCCCATAGCACGTACGCATGGGATAGTCATTATGGTACAACGGTTTGACATACCGTGTAAACAGTCTATCGTGCCACGTCCGGCGAACCCACAAGGCGGTTCGTTGAGGGGAGCGCTACTCCGGTAGGGCCAGTCGATGTCGCGAACCCAGGTGACCAGACTGTCACCCGAGTCGAAGTACAAACAAGGCTGAGCAATGATGAAAACCACGCGTTTAGTGAATTATTTATCAAGGCCCATGAAAAGCCGGCGTGATCGTGTCTATAAATAAATAAACACAAAAAAGGATGTGGAGGATGAACTGTACCTCCAGTTTTTGGGACTGCGGGTCGTAGTCCTTCAGGACCATGTCAACAAGCCGCACACCCTTGTCGTTGAAGTGGACGGAACCGGTGAAAATGTCCACCGATCGATTGTAAAAGCGACGGGTGAAGGCCGCGCCGTCGCTCAAGTCCGGTGGTGGGTCTTCGTGGATGCTCTCGTGTAGTATCTTGAAAAGGACAAACACATCTCGATTGACAGTCATTCGCTATACCCATTTGAGCTATCTCAAAAGAATAGTTTTACAAGAGTATAAGGTCTTACCTCGACAAATATGAGAACCCCCTCGAATGACATGACTTGAGAGAAATTTATCTAAAAAATTGAAAACCCCTCAGAATTGTTCACTGTGGTCTTTATTAAACCTTTTGAGACGCAAAACGCACGACATGTAAGCTTGAATGAAATTGCAAGCGGAGCCTTTTGCTCATATAGTTCTAGTTAACTGTCTGTCTCTGTCTGTTTCTCTATCTATCTGCCGGTTTGTCTGTCTGTCTGTCTGTCCGTCGGTCTGTCTGTCTGTCTGTCTGTCTGCCTGTCCGTCTGTCTGCCTGTCCGTCTGTCTGCCTCCCTGTCTCCCTGTCTCCCTGTCTGTCTGTCTGTCTCTCTGTCTGTCTGTCTCTCTGTCTCTCTGTCTGTCTCTCTGTCTCTCTGTCTGTGTTACATTTGTCTTACTATGCAATTTAACTGTTGGGCAGTCACTTTGATATCGGAGATTCGTACGAGGGTTACTCACTACGTGTTTTACCTAGAACCCCCAAATTTCATATACTTTGGCAATTTTTAGACTCACATCAGCCGAGTCTGGTAAGGGAAAATAATAAAGTTTTTCTGCCGCCCGTCGCCAATCGGGAAAATATTGGCGGAGCAACTCCTGCCTGTGGAGCTCCTTCGACGACATGGTGAGGACCATCACCGATCGCCAAGCTTTTTCCAGCTCCTGCTACCAGATAACAGTTTCAGCGAACTAGTCCGAACAAGCACCGGGAACGATTTCTTTTTGGAATTCAGCTAACCTTGTCGAGCTCGTCAAACCATTGCCACGAGAAATTCCCCCAACTGGGATGGGGATAAGGTTCTGCACAAATGTAGACCTACAACGTTGCCAACCATTTAGTTCCATCATTCGTTGTAATTTATTTCGAATGCCGATCAAAAGCCTGGGAAATGTTACAAAAGTATCCCAGAAAGTTTCCCAAGCTTGGTCTTACATAGTCGCCATCGGTCATGTTCATACTCTCCGCAGCTGCCTATACCATTAAGCCTCATTAAGACATATCCCAAGTACTCTCGCACATTTTCTAAGACCATGCGATTTACCATTAGAATTCGAAGCTCCCGTGTTCCGCCCAGATAAACGACAACTGTAATGGAAAAAAATAACTGGATGACGCACACAATCTACTTTAGTAATCTGAGCTGCGTGAGCCAAGAATGTCCAGCTGGAGATGGCAAAATTAAACTAGACCGAAACAATTATAACTAAGATAAAAAATCTAAACGTTTTAGTGAATACTTTACTAGTTGGTTTTTTTGCTTCCTAAAGAAACTAATAAGAAGCTTTAATCACTAAGAATTTAATTAGGAAAAACAATTTAAACTTTAATTAGACAGCCTACTTTGACTAAAGTTAAATTAAAAATCTCTCTTCCTGTTAGTAGAGGAGAATAATCGGAAGGTGCGTTAATCTCTAAGTTTTAGTTGAATAAAACAAATTAGCCGACTAATTATAATTTTTGCTATTTCCAATTTCTGCTCTTACTTCGGCTACTCTTCTTGATTTCCAAGAGCAGGGATGAAAAATTGCCCCGCTGTTCTTCCACCGACAGGTGAATCGGCTTCCCCTTGTGGTCCTTCCCGGTGAGAGAAGAGAACTCCATCTGATAGGGCTGCGCCATGGCTAGTTTGTTACGTACTGCATTGTACAGCACGTCTCTGGTCTCTTTGAACCAAGGGTCAGCCGCTACATCCAGCACGAAGCTCACCGCGCGCCAGTGGAAGGACTGAAAAATTTTCAACAGGAACGCTTGCATCCCGTTACGGTCGAGGAGGGACGTGGTTACCCAGGTGGGAGTATGACCTGCTGCCTGGAGCTTATCGTCCACTCCTCCGACTCTAAAGTTAGCAGTATAAACTATTAGTAATTGACAACTAAATATTTCGAAATTTGTCTTACGTGGTAATCATTAAAATGTTCCACTCTAAGAACATAAAAATGCGCAAAAATTATTTAATTATATTTACGTAATAAAATTGAAGTCTGTGAATACGTACCAATGGCAAGGTTGTTGAGTTCGATCTGCTCGGTGCAAGGTAAAAAATGCAACAAACTCATTATTCTTCAACATTGAAAGTCGAGGTGATCGGCTGAGAAGATTTTTAAAGGAGAATTGCAAAATTTGGCTACTTAACTTTTTAATTACTGTAGTCCAATATTATTGACGATGTGTGAAGTCTCATCTCATCGACAAAACAAATTTCGAAAATTCGAAAAACATTGGAAGATTATTTTGCCCTGACTTTGATTTTGTAAAAACGTCTATTTTCGGTACTGTCAAAAATTGTAAAATCAAACTTTTTTCGACGATCAAAATTTCCAGTCAGAGTCAAGGAAATGGAATTTTTCAACGTTTTCCGGACTTTGAAATTTCACCAAAAAAATTCTTGAGGTTTAGAAGTGCCGTTGAGATAAAATTTATAAATCTCCACTAATACTGAAATAACTTAAAAAATACACTGGAGACAGTATACGAGCCCCATTTGACAATCTTGACAGGTAATAAACAAGTTTATACTCATCTGTGTAAATTAAGACGGTCATGTTGGGGACGAACTGCCTGGTGTAATATTCACTGGAGACGTTGTACGTCGCAACTGCCTTCATATCGTCGCACGTCTGGATGGACGGATCAGTGACGTACTTGATGGTGATGTTAAGGTCGGACCGGCCACTGTTGGCCAGTCTGATGGCGCTGTCGTAGGCCAGTGCCGGCCATGGAAAGGACGTCTCCAGGCTCACCGGACTGATCACCGTGAAACAAATAATTTCCACGGAGGTCACATTGTTAGCAGCTGTCACAAAGGCTTCCGCTGCGCTCCGACAGAGAGACAGGAGCAATAGAACGACCTTATCACCACGAACAAACATATTTTCGAATTAAAAGAATAATTTTCGCCCACCGCTGATGCCGCTGCCAACCATTGCTGGCCATGTTTGGAATAACCTGCGCTCTTAATCCAGGAACTGGCTTACGAGCTTGCTATACAAATACTCGTACAGAGTATATCGTATATACCACATCCATAAAATAGTAGTACGCTTCTATTCCTACGTCGATTGGATTGGTAAGAAAACCGTTTTAATAAGAGGATTGAGTGTCAGTTCAAACAACAAACGAACCTTTCGACGAGGTGTGTTGTGATAGCTGTAGTCGGCTCTCTGTATATTCGGATGCACGGCAGTACACTATAAGTGGATTGAGCACTATAGTCGCGTCTTTATATGCCTCCTCTGTCAGTGTCGCTACGCTAGGGAAACACCGAGAAACAACTTCCCAAAAAAACATTGATCTGGAGGGTCGTTCTGACAGTGTTACAGAAATGTTCTTGGTCGTTCTGGCAAAGGAGGCGGAATTAGTAGGGAAGAGGGTGGAATCACGTAACTGTAAAAACTTATCAAATTCATCACTTTTAGTACCAAATCAGCATGTTTTTTGAAAATTTGGAAAAAAACTGAAAAAACTGACCATTTTTTCTGTAAGACATACCTATTTTCATGGCTAATTTCCTTGCATTTTTGAAAAAGGAATAAGTATGGTTGAGTGATGTGTGCGTGAAGAAGAACAGATCATAATAACCGACACTGTGTAGCCATTCACGCATTTCTGCTTACCCAAAATTTTGTGTTCCGATCCTGAAGCTCCTATTGTTTGTCGTGAACGTATATTGTGCATAAACTAAATGAATTTATTAACAATATTACTGGTCTTTGCCCAAAACGTCTCGTACAATCTCTAAAAATATGAGAACTCTGACAAGAACAAAACAGAATGGCCATCTAGAAACGGCGCAAACTTAAGATTTCTAACGCAATTCTACTAAAGATCCGGATTGTGCTAAATGAATGACTTCAGCACGTTAGACACGTTATTGTTGGCGGCTTGCTTCCAGACCCGCGGATCAATGGGCTCCGCCAGCTGAAAAACGTCTTCGACGTAACCTGAAAAAAAATATTATTGAAACATCATAAATTTTTTTTAAATTGTGCCAAGTCTGCGCTCTACGGGCTCATCTTAAACGCCTCAGGGTTCCGATTGTGTCCTAACCAATGGAAAATTTTTTAATCCAACAATCAATCAATCAATCAATCCTTCAAACGATGAAAACAAAAATACCAGAATTCCCTGTGCTTTGACGCTTGACTCAGTACTTGTCTTTTCCTCCCGTGATGTCCCTGGCAAAGCAAAAAAATTCGCTTAATCGCCTCTAAAAAAATTAGCAGGGCAATTCAAACGCAACGAATTTGTGAGTCAGAATAAGAAATCTCCGAGAAACTAAGTTTAATCAAACAATCGATCCAAATCCAATCTAATCAAATGCTCTGTCAAATATGAAACAATGAACTAATTATTTTCATTATTTCATTATAATTATTAAATCAATTGAACAAGGGCAATCATATTACCCAATATATTATTATTAATATTATATTAATTATAATATATATTAAACAATTTAATACTCACCCGCACAGAAAATTAAGTCCACTTGAGAATCAATCACACTCACACTTCCATCCATATTTTTCAACCGAGCCATCTTGCCGTGTTTTATCGTGCCGAGCTTGGTGATTCATTTTTTGGAGATGCTTAAACAAAATGACCAGAGGGCATTCACAATTTGACAAACAGAATGTTTGCCCTTGTGAACGCTTAAGCCTTTAACCATGATATGCTGTACAGTACTCTCCAACACAACATTCAGTGAAAATCAAGTTAAGCAATTTGAAAGCACAAAAACATCGACAAGTGATAAGGTATTTGAAACTGACAACGGCAAAAATTTGATAAAACAGACGCGAGAAAAAAAACAATATTTTGTGCAGTATGCCATCAATAATTTCATGCTCAAATCAACTAAAAATCATCATAAGATCAGATCTCATCATGATGAAGGCTGCCATAATGTTCATGTTCAAGATAAAAAAATCAATTAAACTGATGGACTGCGGAACATTTGTGGAGGTGAGGTTTCAGCATTGTTTCGCATATTCTAGCGAGCCGGGCCGCAAAATCATTCGGAATATTAAATCTGAAGATCATGATATACATATGAAATTATGAGTCTGCAACAATGTAAAGATGATAGTAACATCTTTAAAAAAATGTCTTTAAAATATGACATCCTATCAATTAATCAACAGTACAATATAAAAAAGCGAACGACAAAAGCTCACCAATACAACTTCGAATTTTTTTAAGGAATCTGTTGCTACATGGCGGACGTCATTCATATACAACAAGAGCAAATCGGTCAACTATCAGTCCGACTTCATGATCTTGAAAACCCGCCATTTTTAACTGCCCCCAATAAAAAACTCAACAAATAAAATTCAAAAACTAAGCAGACTTCTCCAAACTCACAACCCACCTTGGCCGCCGTTGTTGTTTAGGTTGCAACGAATTCCGAGCCAAGAAAAAAGGTACGCAACTCAAAATCAAACAACGAAAAGAGAAAATTTTCGTAAGTTCGAACTTCATTCCGATTAGAATCAAAACATTTTTATGACGACTGTGCAAAACCGTTACCGAAAAAAAATTTGCAACATCCAGATAGCGCAAAGAATGAAGTCCATTATGTACAAATAGATCCGTGACCGAAATTGCAAGTCTCAACAAGCACGCCAGAAGTAGATGAAGGAGAGTTCTACCATATTTTAAAAATCTTGTAAAAACCCCGACAACCTATATAAAACCAATATAAATTTATCCGCCATTATTTTCAAATACATAATTATTTTTTTATATTATCCTCAATTAGTAAAACACTGTCGTACACATACGACATTATGCGTTGCAAACAATTAGAATGCGTTACTTTAGTTACTGAATCGGGATATTTTTTGAAATGTTCACAAAATTTGCAAAACCCCCTAAAATCAAGTAAAATTATTGTTAATTTATTTACATTAATTAATTACTGATTTTTAAATAAATTGTTCAATATACACACATAATCATGCTGAATTTCCTTCTTATATACTAAATACCCTCTAGGCGCTAAGATCTAATGCGTAACAGCACCAAAAATTAGCCATGCTTACTGATGTGGTTTTTTTACACAACGATATAGGTTCAGCAAACGTTTCAATAGGTTCAATTCCGTGAAAACATTCCTTCAAAATAGACACGATAATGCAGTAGTGATGGTTGACAAGAAAAATGCAGAATTTCAGGAGCTTCAAATCATCACTGGTACATTTTTTCATGTCTCAAAACAACATGGCCCATTTTCAGTTAAAAAAATTTTTGAATTTTTTAGACAGTGAACGAGTAAAAAAAAATTTTTCGTCAGGTTCAAAATGTTTTGTTAATATACTTATACTTTAGAACCAAGGTCTCATACTTAAATCAGTTATCTTTAATTTGACATACTAAATATTCTCAAGCACTTGCCTTTAAAAATCTAGATACCGACCGCACGCTGTAGGCACCACTTTTTGAGCCAAGTTAAAACCACTTTTAGGACCCAAGTCCAAGTTATTACAACAGGATGCATTTAACACAATTTTTTATGATTAGTCAATACATTTTCATTTTGAAAAGAGTTAAAACAGAATGGAAGGGAAACTTTATTCCCGTTATGCTATGTTGTATTCATTTGAGTTGACAAAAGTCTACTCACATTTTTTGGAAAACAAAATAATAATTTTCAGTATGTGTTTCATTCAATTTCATTGCCGTACTTTTCACTTTCGTTTACGTTACAGTAGATAAGTGCAGGTGTACTTTCCTTAAGTTAAGTTATTGATTCATCGTGATAAAATGTTTGAACACTATTTTCGTTAAAAATTTCCAAATTTTTTTAAATCTTTCAATGTCACGGGAAATTTGATTTTAGTGTGGTAAAAATTATCGTTTATTTTATCGTATGTTTTATATATTGTTTTAATTCGTTGGGGATTCCTTTCTTTTGATGCTGATTCTGTTACAATCCAAATGAAACAGTAATACTCACTATTTTGAATATTGACGCAAGCTTTTTTATCCGGTTTCAATTTTGTTAAATCCATTAAACTTTCACCGCTCGTAGGTTCAAGTTTGCAAAAAAACGATATCTAGATGAATAAATTTTCCAGTATCCATCCTGAACCATTCTGAACAAAAGTTTTTTACTCATTATTGTACTCAATACTCATTATTATGTAATACATACAATATCAATAATATATTCAATACACATTAATGTTCTTTCCATACGAGAATGAATAAATTCCGATAAAATTTCATTTCTATTTGAAATGGTTTTCTCCTTGTACAGATAGGAATAGTTATCTGATTAGTTTTATTCCTGTTAGCAAAACGTATAATAAGATATCACCACATCTTTCTTAAATTATTATTTACGTCTTAGTTTATTATCAGTTCGATTACATTTATTTTCTACTGTCTAATTAAATACTGCATCATTTACTGTTTTTATTTTTTTCCCCAATTCAGTGTTGTTATCCGTGCGCTCTTTATTTCAAAATGAAAAGTCAAAATCAATTACATGATGAATTTCAATTAACTTAAATCCTGGTATTAATGCTTGTTGTAATAAAACTATAAAAGTGTGCAACATCGTATATTTTATACAATAAAGACACTACTTTGTAAGTATTCGTTATCTGGATCATGTAATTTTTTTTATTTTTCGATCTTTTTCAGTTTACTTCTAAATACATATTTTTTCAAAATTCAAGACGAGATTACAGTTGACATCGTTTTTGGTTGGCACTGAATTAGCTCCATCAACTTTTTTATGAGCATAGTAAGGTGTGTAAAAATGTTTAAAACAAATGCAGCTTGCAGTTTTCCCGAAACTGAAAACTGAAATAATAATAAAGTAAAACATATGTGCTTGCGCATGTAAGCCAATTTTCGAAATTTTTCAGGTTTAAACTTTATGAAAACTTTGCGCATTTCAGTTAAAAACATCAAATTTTAAACTGAAAAGGTAAATATAATTTTAGAACTCATCTCGGCAGCTTAATAGTGTACGTTAAACAGAGAATGGAAAAACAAGATTATTACAAATTTGAGCGAAATAGGGTTGAACATGATTTCTATGATCAAATAGTTTTTATTAGCCCGGAAAATAATTTTGAATACGACGTGTTTTTAGATAAATTAGTAGAACGAAAGTAGAGGGATGATTTACTTACAATAAATATGAGTGCTTTTCCTAAAACATTAAAAACTGTTTTGATAACGCTGAAAATAAAATGGTGTTTGTAGCTGTAACTGCTTGATATTTCATGACAATGCAGGCAATCATTTCAGACAAGATGGTGGGATGAAGTGCTTATGTGTGGGCTTAACTGCGGGGTAATTGATTAATAGTAGAATTGCCTATTCTACTTCAGATGAATGGAGTACAACCCTCTCACTTTGTTCACCACTCGCACACATTTTTTTTACTAGAACGAATTGAGCTAAATTGGTTATAAAATTGGTATTACTCAAATTACAGTAATTAAATTTTTTTTTCAGTTTTCAAAAAGCATGCTAATTTGCTTGTGACACTGGTGCTTATGACATCGTTTTACAAAAGGCGTGATTCCACCATATTCCTTACTACTGACCGATTATTGTCAGATGGATGTTACATCACTTCGTAAAAGTGCTTTGCATTTTCGGACTGAATTCATGAATTTTTCTGGCGGATTGTGCCTTTTCTCTGCTGCAGTTACCTTTGCTGAACTCTGCAATTACTCTTGGAGGTCCTGGATCTTGGATAAAATCATATTTCAAATTGAATTCAACGAAAATGTTCACGCTTCAATTTGGTAAAAGCTGAAAATGATTCAATTTTAAAGTGGGTGAAAATAATGTTCTAATTAAACTGGAGCACCGTCTGGGGAATTTTTCGCCAATGGATTTTGTTTGATAAAGCAAACCGTGTATGGATTCATGGGGAATAGTTTTCAAAATGAGTGAATGTGTTTACTAGATATAGCACAATGCTTGTTTGAGATTAGTTTGGCATGGCTGTTCTCGTCACGCTTTTCCCGATTCTGTCAATATACACCTGAATCAGAACGTGAGTGAACTTTAACGTCAAACTTGTAAACTGGAAAATATTTTACGGAAAAATGAATACCGCATCAAAATAATGTGGGAGTGTGACTTTGCGTCTCAAGAATAACTTAACATTTAAAGTGGAAATGGAAAGGTTCAACTCGAGAAAGAAATTGGATCCAAGAGCTTGTTTATTTGAAAAGGGAACCGATTTTTTTTCAGAATATCATTATAGGAATGATTTAACATACAACAAATTTAGCATATTGATGGGGTAGGCAGTAAATTGTGTTTAATTTTTGGATGTTGACTCTTTATTTATTGACGAATTTATTTATTAAGAGTATTCATATGCCGACAAATCCAATCCCATGCCATTTCATTGGGGCTATCGGATCATTGGAACCAGAAACTCTAACACCGTAACCTGTAAAAAAGGTATCAGTGTATCAATCCGTATCCTTGTTTATATTTTTGTTTGTTAGCGTAGATTGTAGATTGGGTTTTAGGGGTCGCAGCAAAACATATGTTGGCGAGCAGGTAGCGTAGAACGAGGTAACGGAGGGTCAGCTGGACAATTGACAAACAAATAATTAGTTGATAAGATTTTACCAGCCCCATATTTCTTTTTCGGTCTTATTTCTACATATTCTTTTTCCTTCTCGACGCCCTCACCAGGCTTCACCAGTTTTGCGATTGGAATTGTCTCCTTAGATCCGGAATTTTCGATCATGTCAAAAAGAAATTAATTATGTTTTTCAAAAAAATAATAGTTCGAGCATTTCGTTGTCCACATCGGCTGTTGCGAAGGTGTCATTTCCCTTGCCCTAACCGTCGGCTTTGAACCGGTATGGGCGCGTCGTTTTCGTTTATTGGAACAAAAATTTATAATTTTTACAAAAACGATAGGCTTGTGATTCTGTTCCTAATGGTATTGAACTTTAAAATCTTTTACTTCACCAATATTTTCAATCATTCTACAAAATTCGTGCCAACAATGCAGAAAATTTTTGGCAATCCCTAAGCCTGGATTTGCCCTTCAACTTTCAGTTCGCAAAGTGATGAAAGTAAAATGTAATCTCCCACTGAAAAATATACTTCTTCTTTTGCGTGGATGTACGGAGCACCTTGTCGTGGTTGGCGTTGACTCGTTTCTGAAAATTTTTTGGGTCTGGCCAACCATTTTTTGTGTTATTTCAGTCAATAGGAAAGACGGAAACGCACTCTTATACAAGTTCGGATGGTGAACATTTTGTCGTTTCTTGTTTTCAGATGTTGAAATTTTAAACCGCATGAGGTGCCGTGCAATCTCAATTGCAATGATTTGATGAAATTAGAAGCTTAAGGTTACTACAATGGTCCCGTTCGTTCGTTCTTTCAAATCATTGGCTCGAGATCGTAAGTTGTCTTGGTGGTTTGGGACGTACCCATTCGTTTGAGGATTCATAGCATCAGGGATTTTAAAAACTGCGTTTCTCGGTCCGACACCGGCACGGGCGGTTCACATCGGCGTAGAACAAGCTGTTTTACGTAGAATGCGGCGACAGTGGCGGAAGTTAGGGTTTTCATAGCCTGCGTCTCCACACACTCGGTGAGCAAAAAAATTGCAACAACGTTTTTAGAACAGTTGGTTTCATGTACTCGATGCTGATCATGTGGAAGAGTCCGGCAACCGGAATGGACTGAAGGAACTCTCCTGTTCTTATTGGTTAATTTTTAAAATGCTAGAGATTCGTCCTCGACTTACGCCGCGGCAAAAGACGTCGTCCTTCTGCATTTGTTGGATATTGCTGGTCGACTAAACGGGCTGACCACTGGAGAGCATTCGGTTCATCCGTCAACAATATACAACTGAAGGAGCTCCACCCACGTCGCCAGCCAATTCTTCGCGCTTTTCAGTTTGTAAAGGTTTATCAAAGCGTTGTGGTTAGTAACGATACCGCACCCAGTCCGAAGGTTGACGCATTGATTTTCAGAACCAGCTCTAACGCCGCATTAAAATGATAAAGGATTGATGCGTTAGGTAGCATGATCTTTACGGTTTTCCAGCTGGTTTTGCGAGACGTGCTGTGCCAATGAAGTTTTGACTAACACAGCGTCCTTTAGAAGCGGTGGCTTGCGTACCATCACTCTGTTTTGATTGACGGAGATTCCTCTGCAATCATCGGTGTGCCCCAAAGAAGTCTTGTTGTCGGGCGTAGAAGCATTTGCTGGGTTTATTTTTAAGCATCTCCTCCAAGTGATCCAAGTGTTTGTCGAGTGTTTCAAAACAAATTTGGATATCATCGAGGTAGACGACACACATCTTCCATTTCAGGTTTGCGAAGCTCTCTTCTATTAACCGAAAGAAATTAACCGGGTTGTTGCAGAGGCCCAATGGCATTACCAAGAATTCGTAAGAACTATTTGGGGTGCAGAAGCTTGTTTTGGCGGTCAAGGCTTCGTCAACTTGGACTTTCCAAAAGTCTGAAAACAGATCGATCTGTGTCGACCAAAAGCATTTTTCATTGCGTCGAGACATTCGTTGATGCGGACCAGAGGGTACTAGTGCTTAACGGTCCGCTGGTTGAAGTCTTCGTAGTGGTGAGTGCGCCCATCAGATTCGAAATTACAATGGGCATTCTTCAGCTAGTTCACTAATTTACACATTGAATGTTATCTTAACGGATTATAGAAAATCTTGCTTGATTTGCAATGCAATTCGTTTTTACTATAACTTTTGAATTTTTACTGCCAGTAAACTTTCGCTTCTTATTAACCCCTGCGCTTTTGGGTCGTCGGATGCGAACGCCGACAGCAGTCTTCTGCAAACCGCAGGGTCCCGTCTTTTTTTCTGACGAGAAGGACGTTTTAGTCACAGACATGGTTGAATAGCCTTCATGACTAACATCTCCATCTCCCGTTTTCCGTATATCTTCTTTTTGCCAGTAGAATAATTGTCGCAACGGTTACCTGACGCACCGGTGGTGAAGATGTCGATTTTGTGGGTGCTGAAGCTAATACAGCCAATAGGTACATAAGGTGTCGGAAATACGTTTTTACGTCGTTGCAGAATCTCAATGTAGCTAATATTTGGTCTTGAGGGAAACACTTGGGTTTTACCTCAATTTTTTCCCACATTTCCGGTTCGTTGATCGGCGATATTCGGTAAATATCTTTCCACGCAGACAACAGATAGGCAAATCCTCCTCATCGTCGGTGGTGGCTTTTACGACGCGGTCGGGAAAGAGGATGGTTCTTCTTGTCGTCGGTGGTGGCTTTTACGACACGGTCGGGAAAGAGGATGGTTCTTCTTGTCGTCGGTGGTTTAGTTTCACTATCTTCACTATTTTCACTATGCCGGTTGTTTGAGACAATGCCTTTCAATTCACCGGACAGTCCTGTTCTGGATTCAAATAAAATTTCAATTACAATTTCTGCAGCGTGATTATTAATACTAAGCAGATAAAAGGCGCCTACGTTCTGCAGGCGTTTCAAAAGCAGAGATCCGTTCGTCAAACGAGCTCGTACACCCATGGAAAAGTCATTTAAATTTTTGGCTGATGCCACTAACGGTGTTCCAGATGCTGCTATCCAATGTAAAATATGAGAGTCTCGATCGAAGGTAGAACCAGAAAAGAGGAACTGGCTTAAACGGTATGCATTGTTGCCAACTTTCCAACTGCGGGAACATCTGCTGAGACTGACTGAAGTGAACGGCAATTGGTTTTGTAGCGGCTGATACGGTGAGTGATACGACATCGCCGACTGTTTCTGCAACATCAGAGACAAAAGAGCGTATTTTTGGAGGTAATGATAAGTAACTGGTGGGCCTCTGATAATAATATTCTTTACGGTTGGAGTAAACGTATTGATACCCTCCTTTCCCTCCTTCGCGGCTTACACCACAGCCGGAGCTGAGAAGTCAAACGGAATGGCGTTCCACTTTTCTACAAGATTGGCAAATTGGGAGGCCCTCCGAACCCCACTGGTTGTTTGGTAGTTTCCGACGGAGCTTGTTGGTCTGCAGTTTTTGTTGTTTCGTCCTGCCTTAAAAAAATCGGTTAAATTTTGTAAGGTCGGCTACCTGCAGTTTCAAATTGGTCTCTTTCACGACGGCATCGATCTGGTTGGTGGTCGCAGCGGAATAGACGGTGATCGACGCCGATTAAACGAGAGAATCTTTCATTGCCATCCGCTAATTTTTAGCTCGTTGGGCGTAATTGTACTTTCTTCCGATGTTTTAGAGTTGGTCCTGGAAGGTGATAAATATGTTGAGCATTTCCGTTACAAATTCTGACCTCTGATGTGGTGGGAGACTTTTGAAAATACAGATTGCTTTTTTTCGGTACCGTGAGGGTTCGCCTCGTCGATGTACCGTAATCGGTCGTTGACGTATTTGAACGGATTGTTCTCGGTCTGCATCACGCCGGCTCCGAAGAGATTGTCGTCGATTCGGATCTTGCCGAAGAAATGTAAAACAAAATTTCAAGGTCTCCCAATAAGTGATGTGTTTTTGGATATTATGCCAGTGTAGGGTGGCGCCGTCAAAAGCCAGCTACATGTGACGAATGTAATTATTATTTCATCATTTGTGGAGGTAGCCGCAGCGCTCAAAACGCATAACGATGTCGTTGGCTTCTTTGTTTAATGCCGCAAAAATAGTTTTTTGATTCTTGATGTGTATGGCCCTGGAAAAGGTTCATCAGGTCATGCATCATCACGTTAATGGTGTTGTCTTCGTTCTTGTCCATGACGCTTTCGTAATTTTTGCTTGTACGATTGGATTGTCTTGCTTGTACGGCTGCCAAGAACAAGTTTTGTCACTTCGACCTGGTGACTGCTGCTGAAACCGGTTCTAAACTCCTGATTGGGTCCGAGTTGTTGTTGAGGAACCGTCGGATAAATTAAAATTCGTTTGGTGATTGACTGAAATAAATCACTCTTTCGACGAATCGTTTTCTGGTTTGCAAAAAATGTTGAACGTCTGTTTTTGGCGCGGAGTGAACACGTTGTCGCAACCTTCAGATCCAATTGGAAAGTCTAGAGGGTTAGTTGTCAAAAACAAAATCGATCCCGTCGGTTTTCGAAGGCAGAACAGGGCGTCTCAGCCTCCCCAGTTAATGGGTTTTCATAATTCTTACAATTTTTCGTTCGATTGTTCTTTGAAACTTTGTTGGAAACCTCGTTTTGCTGTGAAATTTCAGGACTATAGTTCTGGCAAATGCAGTAACGTAGATTTTCAAAATTTTACGCATATAATTCAAAATAATAATACAATCAAA
>LRSR01013362.1:0-55804 GCA_001579985.1 Hypsibius dujardini
GTGTCTGTGTCTGTGTCTGTATCTGTGTCTGTGTCTCAAACCGTAACATTATTACTAACCAAATTGACCTCTTTCCCGATTCGCTCCAGAAGGAGCTTATCGTACTGCGCTCTCTCCGCAGAGGCGGCCAATTCTTCATGCTGATTTTTCNCCTCCCGCCAGTACTGCTGTTCTTGTCCCAGGTAATACGTCAGATGCGCGGTCTTGCCTTCGAAAAGAGTTTGATAGTACTCCGACTGTGTGGCCTTCAGCTTCTCCTTGTATACCTACGTATATAAACATAACATAACATGTCATTAACGGAAAAGTGTGACGTTGCGGAAGAAACCAGACATTCCGGTGGGTACAGCTAATGTTAGCATATTAGTTACCAAATACCATTTCAGACCAAAAAGTGAGGAAAACATACTATTCGTTTTTATAGAAATTTAATAACGTTTTTTCTTTGCTCCAAACAGGATGGACCAGGGCAAAAATGTAAAAATTGCATGTCCGTGTAGAAAATTCGCTCACCCGATCCGTGTGTGTAATTGACCGTGCGAGGTCTTGCTTAGCCCGTTGGAACATTTCGCAGGTCTGCCGCTTGGTCTTCATCTGCAGCTCCAGCGTGGTTAACTGATTGAAGATCTGCGTCTTCTCCGTCGCCGCCAGTCCCGTGCTGACGACAATTCTCTTGCGATGTTTATTCAAGTTCGCAATAATCTTTTGAAGCTGTAAACTGCAGGAATTGTTAGGATCCCGTTCCAAATTTATCCATCATCTATCGTCGGAATTAGGAATGGCTAAACTAAATTGAACTAAAAAAGAACTAAAACTAGTCGGCTCATTTGATTAAATCTAAGCAACAAAATTTTAGTTAAATTAAAAATAATTTGTTCATTAAGTTTTAATTTAATAAAAAACTAATTAACCGACAAATATTGGTTTTTGCCATCCCTAAATTAGGATTGTCTTACCAATTTACTAACAGTCAACGACAAGACTGATTACACTGGAAGGTCCAGGGTATGGAAAAAGGGGCGGAACAGGGGGTGGTTTCAAACAATCGAACAACCAATCACCTAACCACCCTCTGCTCCGCCCCTTTTGCCCATACCCCGGACCCCCAGTGTACTCAACACCAGACCACCCCCTGCTCCGCCCCTTTCGCCCATACCCCGGACCCTTTAGTGTACTCAATCGAACAATCAGACACCAGACCACCCCTGCTCCGCCTCTTTTGCCCATACCCTGAACCCCCCCCCCGTGTACGGAATCTTGTCGTTGATTGTACCTCTTTGATGCTGAGGGTGTTGAGCCGACCGCCATCCCTCGCCGGCATCACCTTGCCCCGGTCGTTTTCCTCGCCGAGTTTCGGATTGGTCTTGGGATCGGATCGGTACACCAGCTCGTACAGCTCCTCCAGGTATTCGTCCACATCGGCCACGGCGGGTACGGGCCGTGGAATGGCCACCACTGCTTCTTGGGTTAAGGCGTTGTTTTTGCGAACCACCCGTGGACGGTTGCGGACCAACAGGCGGAACACCTTTTGCCGTTCATGTCGTGCACGTCGAGTGTCTCCGAAAGGGTTCAGCAGGTCTCGCAGACTTTTTGCGGGAAACTCGAGTTTATTTTGACGCATCGAGTTGCTCTTCTTCTTGGATGATTTACTACTGCCCTTGCTGCTCGGCATGATTCGAAAGATAGAACTCGAACGTAATTTAAAAAATAATTATATATGGGAATTAAGGGGACTGCTGAACTGAGTCAGTTTGCAGATGAGACAAGCTTTGCCTGTGGGTATTCTCATCCAAATTAATCGAGTCTCCCATGGAAACTCGACGTTGTGGCTAGTGCGCGATATTGTCGAGCTTTTGTAAGAGCGCCAATCGACCCGTTGTACTTATGTACACTCCGTCTCAACTGGCTAGTACTGTACGCTCCCGATCTCAAGGGTTGATTATGCCCCACCCCCGCTGATTCACATCAAGCCTCAACGGATCGTTCAATTCCGTTCACTTGTCCGTGATTGGTGCGTTGGTTTTTGCCTGACAGGCTAAGCTACCTTGCTTGATTGAAATCATTTCGGCTTCAAAAATTTTAAGTGAATCTGAATGAACAATTGGGCTGGAATTGAATCCGTGACGTCACAGAGTCTTGCACGGGGGGGGGGAAGGCGGGGCTAAGTTGGCCGTTGGAATCGCGACAGTACAGTACACAACGGCCGTATCTCCGTAGCCGCGTATCCGCATCTAGTGTGTCGTACTTGCGGACTACGTAGTACGGACTTGCCTTGCCATGCCCGTGTCGTGCGATGTGATCCGGGTTTGGGTGAGATTTCTTCCCCACCATCACAACTGTGTTGTCCGTCATTTTCCGGGAGAGTTTGCGTGACCTAACAAGATTTTCGGGAAGGCATAGTTTACTGTACTGTCACGATCATTTGGTGCTGCGCTTTAGAACCACCGTATATTATGACTGCAGTGAAGTAAAGTGTGCGCAGTCATAATGTACGGGTGGGTCTACAAAGCAGCACCAAGTGATCGCGACAGTACAGTACGAGGCAAAGCGTGTATTTCGGCTCACCCTCCACTTGGTCGATAAATCGGCTCACTCATGGATTTCTCTTTGATGTCAACTGCTTGATTGTTTCCTTTTCAAAAATGCTATAGTATACTAGGATACAGTACAGCGAATCAAACAATCAAGCACCTGCCATCAAAGAGAAACCCATGAGTGAGCTGATTTATCGACCAAGTGGAGGGCGAGCCGAAATACACACTTTACCTCATACAGTGAAAGTACTGAGATTCGTACAACGTCAGTGTTGTTTCTATTTTACTGTCTCAAACTCCAAACTAGAAACGGCCGGCTCTGAGCAAACGGCTTGATAGAAATAAACTCACGTGACCGTTCGAACCTCAGGACTTTTACAGTACTTACTTGATTGATTGATTTTGCTGTGCCGTTTTTTCTTTTGGCGCTTGCAGTTTTCTCCTGAAACTCTTTCAACTCGCTTTTACTCTGCTTCCTGCCATCGTTTGGGGCCTCTTCAGTACCTCTGCACGCATCGACATTGGAAGAAATTAGTAACGACACTTCGCGTCAACTCGGCCACCGTGAAGATGAGAAAGATATAGGGAATTATCGATAAAACGTTGATCGGTAAGTCGCGGTCATTTCGCCTTTCGCTTGATTGATTGATTAACGTTGTTTGACTGAGCGAGAAGTTGCCGCTTTCCTTTGTTTGATGACTGAGCTGAACGGAATACCACCACGTTGTCAGTCATGGAAATCAGCGCCTAAAGCCCGCAGATTTTTATTCCAGGACAGGAGGGGAGACTGGGAGATGCCGCCGATGTTGGAGATTGGGCAGAATAAAAGGTGCGTGACGAAGTTGATAAGGAGGTTCGTTGAATTGATTGATGGATTGGCTGGATTGAAATTGAGTGACGAAGTTGATAAGGAGGTTCGTTGACTTGATTGATGGATTGACTGGATTGAAATCGAGTGACGAAGTTGATAAGGAGGTGCGTTGAATTGATTGATGGATTGGGCGGATTGAAATTGAGTGACGAAGTTGATAAGGAGGTGCGTTGGATTGATTGATGGATTGGCTGGATTGAAATTGAGTGACGAAGTTGATAAGGAGGTGCGTTGAGTTGATTGATCGATTGGCTGGATTGAAATTGTTTTGAGTGATTTTATATTTTGGTCGATGCTGTTGTCGCGGTGAGACTTCGAAGCACGGGTGATTTTCTCACGACTTGTGTGAAGTTTTTTTTCTACCCTATACAGTCTCAGAAATATTCCAGTCTCAAAATATAGTCGCTAAAAGCACTGATTTTTGAGTTTTCATTTGGT
The DNA here is from genome assembly GCA_001579985.1 of Hypsibius dujardini. Classification (NCBI taxonomy): domain Eukaryota; kingdom Metazoa; phylum Tardigrada; class Eutardigrada; order Parachela; family Hypsibiidae; genus Hypsibius; species Hypsibius dujardini. The sequence continues at coordinate 3,844 of LRSR01013362.1, forward strand.
GGTGTCTTGGTTGTGCTGTTGATCGGTAGATTGGTTGATTGGTAGAGTTATTACTTTTTGCTTGCGCCGTTGATCGGTTGATCGATTGATTGCTAGTTATTAATTTTTGCTTGCGGCGTCGATTGATTGATTGATTGCTAGTTATAACTTTTTGCTTGAGCTTTTTACAGTCTAGTTGATTGTTGACGGTTTTCCCTCCTTCAGGCCGCATTCGAATTCACCAGGAGACGCATCCAAGCTGGGCGATTGCAATAGAAAAAAGATGCCCAAGTTACAGTCTGGTGATGGTGAGTACAATACAATAATGTACCACGTATTTGTCTGTAGAGGCTCTAGAGGATCTAGCGTGATGAGTATAATCTTTTTCGTTGACAGCTGGGCTGCCTCAGGAGCTGAGTGAGGAGGCGCAAGGGGCCGTGCCGGTGTATATCAGTCCGCTGATTTTGAAACAGGACATTCCACGGACAGAGTTGATGAGCCAAGTGTCGGACCAGTTCGCTCGGAGTCTGCCGTTGACGGACCCAACCTTTGTCGGGAATACGTTCGCAGCTTTCAAGCCCTCAGATGTTCGAGCGATGCTGGCCGGAAGGATGGTGGTCTTCATTGGGGATTCTAGTACGTAGGCAAACGATTCAGGCAGACAGACAGACAGACAGACAGACAGACAGACAGACAGACAATGAATTACGCTAACAGGCAGGATGTTTGTTTGATTGATCCCTTCTGTAACTTTCTTGTAGTTGTGCGTGGCATGTACAGAGATTTAGTGCACTTCTCTTCTGATGAGTCGATGGTCTACCCGTTCGACATGGGCAAGAAGGCGGAGCTCCGTTTCGAAGGAGATCTCTTGGTGAAGGGTCACAAACTCACGAATTCTACTCCATCCAATAGCATCGACTTTGAAGAAATTCGTCTGTTCATTCCGCCCACCGTCGACTTGGCTGTATCGGTGAGCAAGATGAAATAGATTGCGAACGCGGTTCGGTTTGCTGGCAGGTAAATAGCGCCACTAACGGAACGGATTGTTATTCCTCTTTTTTTCAGTATACCTTCGCGACTAGAATGTGGAATGAGAAAGTCAAGAATACTCTCAGAACAGTTTACTTTGACAAAGACATCAAATACGGCTTCCCAGAATTCGTCTTTATGAATTCCTGCCTTTGGGATCTGGATCGGTATGCTGGTGGAGGCGTGTCTTCTTAGGAATATTTGAGGTCTGCGAAATGTCTGAACCTTCCATTATAGGTATGACAGGTTTAAAAACGCCCAAGAGTTCGCGAGGACATACCGGACGGACATTGATGCTTTCGTGAGAAGCTTCATTCTGCACAGTGGCGGGAGGTCTTGCTTGATTTTCATGTCCACACTGCCGTTGGGGAAGCACTGCACCGGCGCGTTCCTGAGTGATGAGCAACGGGAAAAGGATATTTCACACGGCAGCATTTGGTCAGTGCATGTCGGCCGCTGGGGACGCTCCTGGGGGGGGGGCTAGCAGGGGTCCAGGCCCCTATAGCAGTGCCAGGGGTCCAGGTCCCTATCGCAGTGCCAGGGGTCCAGGTCCCTATCGCAGTGCCAGGGGTCCAGGCTCCTGTAAGCCCATCAGGGCGCGCCCGAGGGAGTTGTTGAGGTTGTCACCAGGGTTTTATATGGATACTTCTGGCTTCTGTTTCTGCCTTTACGGATTGCCATATTTTTCAACTCGCGTCTTTTATTTTTGTATCACCGTTAGGCGATACATCACACCTGCCAATGAGGTGCTCAAGGAAGCCGTGGCCGACTTTCAGCGTAGGGGCCTCAACGTCGCCTATCTGGACTTGAACACACTGGCTACCAATCTGGAGTTGGCGCCTTGGCGGGAAAATGTACGTTCAAACGGGGAAGCAAAACGACTTGCCCTGCAGTACATTTTAAAGTTTAAACGAAAAATATGATGACCAGGTGGGAGGAAGAGAGGTAGAAAATTGTTATTTCCTAATTTCTACCATTGGGAATGCTCTGCAGGGATGTTGGTTGATAACTTGACCGCTTCGGTAGTGGCGCAACGGTGAAATGTTTATTAATGTTAGGTCTAGCAACTGAAAGTTTGATAGTTAACACGTTTATTAGATTGAAAGTAGAGAAAGGTAAAGAAGAAGACTGGAAGAAAGGAAGGAAAGAGGAAGTACAACTGTCCCTAGAAGTAGTAGAACACATGATTATATAGTAAAGTGTTAACTATAGAAATGATAGTAACTAAGCAACTAAGCAAGGTACTAGTACTAACTAAGCAAGGTACTGGTACAACTAAGCAAGATGCTAGTACAACTAAGCAAGGTACTAGGGAGTCAAATAGCTGTAATGATTGGATATGAGGACAGTAATGGGCGTAGTCCAATATTACTAAATTTTGTTTGCAGGACGGTACTCATTGGAAACCACAAGCTCATCGGCTCTTCACATTTTCCATCCTTTCAATGATTGCGAGAATTATCAACAAACCTTTGCCGGTTGGCGCATTCGAAAACTATATCAAAGCTTGTGACGATTTGGCCCAATTGTAAGTGTGGACCACTTCCATCTCACTCCCATCCCACTCCCATCTCACTCCCATCCCACTCCTATCCCACTAAATTTATGTTCAAAGTTAAACGGGTCGTTTTGCTGTTTTGATGACTCTCCTAGCCAAGTGTTATCCATTCCCGCCCATATGAACCATAATTTCTCATTCTCCTCGCAGTGACCTGTATTTGCGGTGGATGGCGACGGACTATCTCCGCCGCACCGGCGCGACCCTGCTGCAGGTCGAAGCAGCCATTGACAACCGGCACAACCGTGCGGCCGGCGTGGACGCTCCGCCGACGATCCCCCTCGGACCGTCTTCACCGATGCCTCCGCCGGAACTGCCACGGTGGGCCCGTCCGGAGGCTCGAGCCATCACCCCCGCGGTCCACGGACTCCACAACCAGTACCAGAACTCTGCAAGGACGACCGCGACATCCATCATTCAGGAGCAGACTGCACGAGACGTTGATGGTTCCGCCGCTGAAAACATGCCTCGGTGCACCACGCCGCCGTTTATCGAACCAAGCGATGATCCTATGACAGATTCACCCAACCCGTTTGACCAACTCGGTGTGGGCGATGAGGCTTCCACGATTTGTTCCTCCGGACCACCCAGTCCGTGGACTCCCGCACCGTATTCCCCGCGGCCCGGCTCGAATCCCCAATCTCCGGCTGGTTTCAGGCCTGCTTCATTCCAGCCAGTTGAGAGTCTCATCGTGACTGCCCAGTCTCCACCGTCGCCGGCCTCCAATTCGGCGGTGGCGACCTCGAATTCGGTGGCGACCTCGAATTCAGCGGCGACCTCGAATTCGGCGGTGGCGACCTCGAATTCGCCGGTGGCGACCTCGAATTCGCCGGCTGTTCCTGCCTCGCCGTTCACATTTCCCACCACACGGCCACGGTCGACAGAAAGCTGTTCTGCCATTCCGAAACAGATGGCCGAAAAGTCCGCTGCAGGTAAGGGCCGGATGGGCAACCTGAACTTTCTTCAGCGAGGGCGCGAACCGGAAGAACGGAGACTAGCATGGGACATCGTTTTATTAGCGGTACAGTGAAAGTCCGGAGATTCGAATGACGTCACAGTGTCAGTTTCTACTTCACTGCCTCAAACTCCAAACTAGCAACGGCCGGCTCCGAGCAAACGGTTCGACAGAAATTATCTCACGTGACCGTTCGAATCTCAGGACTTTGACTGTAACTTAAGGGCGAACGCGTCACCAGGTGACGGAAACGGCCGTAAACGGGCCATTGATCCTCTTCAAACACAACAGATACAGATAAAGACAATGTAGAAAACTGAGAAAGCAGAAGCAAACAAATAGGGGCGTGGTGGGTGGGAAAGCAAAAGTTACCGGGGCGAACGTGACAAAGCTGAAACTGATTTCCTCGCACTGAAACCTCACCGTTTCACTTACAATAGAACCAGAAAGTTCGCGACCCAACAAGACCTTGAACAAAATTATGAAATCACAAACGCGCGGTGATGCACGGCGAGATGGGATGACGAGTAGTGACGAGATGGGATGACGAGTAGTGGCGAGATGGGATGATGAGTAGTGACGAGATGGGATGACGAGTAGTGTCGCGATGTGATGACGAGTAGTGGCGAGATGTGATGACGAGTAGTGTAGGTGAATCGTCCAGTTGTAATCAGATTTTGCCCGTGGTCGAAATCCTCTTCGTAAATTTCGACGACGAAAACGATGTGCTCACACAAAACACTTTGAAGTATTTCCAACGCATTATTGCAGAATGACTTTTCTGTATCCTGATTAATAAAGCCATACTTGTGATGGTTAGGGAAGTTAATTTGGCAGTTGCAGGAACGACACGTAGCTCTGCTCGCTCATATCGAAAAACGCTTCTGCTGGTGTTTGTGATGTTGGAAGTTTTTTGGACAGTACCGGTGAAAAACTATCGTAAAATATGACTTTACCAATAGAACAAACAGCGGAGTTGGTCTGAAATTTACTGTGTCTGGAAATACTTTCGACGTAAACAAATCTAAACGAAAGAGTACGTTGATTGCAACGTTAACCGGAAAACCAGTGAGATGATTAATGAAGTTTCTGCCCATCTCTAGGTGCTGTGAAGAGTCTGAGAACGCCTCCGACGCCGGTTGCGAAGCTCGACTCCAGCGGAAGGGAATTCCCATTAACGCAATCCATGCGACAGTTTGTCGCGTCTATTCCGGCTGCTCTCGCTACCTCAGCGGCGACTGTGGCCAGCCGTGCTCCAGAAGTTGGGACAAAAACGGCGGTGAATGGGAATTCTCAGACAGTTCGCGCTGGCGGCGAGCGGAAGGGTGACCGTCCAGCGGAAAAACGCCCGGCGCCAACGCGACCCAGCGACAGCTCAAAGCGACGCTCAATTCCGGCTACCACTAGTGAGCTCGCCTCATTTCGGGTCGAGGAAAGACCGTCTGATCGTGATAAGGATCGAGGGTCCTTGCAATCGCAAAGCCGCAGCAGTCGAGATGAGCCGGCATCGCAGCCGCTACCTCTTCCTCGACCGCCTTCGAAGAACGTAGAGACTGGTGCGACAGCGGTAAGTTTGTGAACCGGGTTCGCTGAGGTTCCTTCCATGAGGACAGTGTTCCTTCCATGAGATCAGTGTTTCTTCTATGAGATCAGTGTTCCTTCCATGAGATCAGTGTTCCTTCCATAAGATCAGTGTTCCTTATAAGATCAGTGTTCCTTCTATGAGATCGTGTTCCTTCCATGAGATCATTGTTCCTTCTATGAGATGAGTGTTCCTTCTAGGAGATCAGTGTTCCTTCCATGAGATCAGTGTTCCTTCCATGAGATCAGTGTGAGGCAAACAGTGTATTTCGGCTCACCATCCAAATTGGTTTTAAATCGGCTCACTCATGGGTTTCTCTTTGATGGCAGGTGCTTGCTTGTTTGATTTACAATAGTATAATGGGATATTGTATAGAAAATCACACAAGCAAGAACGTGCCATCAAAGAGAAACCCTTGAGTGAGCCGATTTAAAAACGGTTTAGACGGTGAGTCGAAATACAGGAGTTTGAGCCATTTTGGTCAATGCGTGCAGCTGTTTTTTACCACAGCTGACCACGCAGTCTTGGCTCAGTCGATCGATTGATTGAATTATTTAGGCGATCTGTTGCTGAATCAATGAATCACGCAGTGTGAGAAACATTTGCACGCATTGGTCAGAATGGCTCAAACTCCGACCACCCGTTTTGTTGGGCGCCGGTAAAAAGTTGGCTTTAATTCGGTCGGCCTGAAATTTTTGCCACGAGTGTACCAACAGTTTACTGCGTAATTCGTGCTGGTAGGGACGACATCAGTCGTAGAAATTGGATTACGTCACATCAAATGAGGATCGGGTTTTATTTGAAATCCGTTGATTTCGAAAATTTCAAACGAATTTCGAATTTCGAAAATTGTACAGGGAATTTTCTGTTTGCAATTTATTTTATTGGCCAATTTCAAGGAGATTTCAGTCTGCTGAAGAGCTTTTGCGTATCTCTGATGCTTTTTATGCGCGACTTTGTCAAATAAATTAGTTTCGCGGATTTCTTCGCACTGATTGGTTGTTCAATTTTCTGTTCAAAATCGAGGCGCAGTCAAACTGTCCATTTTTGTTCGTGTCTCCCTACCATCCTTACCAGGCTCCGTATTTTTTACGTTGGTCATTCGTATTAGTCAATCAAGCAATTCATCATCCGATAAATGAAAAAAGGAATTGATCTCATTTTAATCTTAATTCTTTCAGACTAACAAGAAACCGGTACCGCCGCCTCCCTTGAAGCCCCCTGAACGTGTCCCGGCTCCTCCTCCGCCGCCACCGTCGAACCCCAGAGACCGTTCCGCCCCGCCACCGTCGAACCCCAGAGACCGTTCCGCCCCGCCACCGCGTGTACCAGCCACCCGTCCGGGTCCACTGTCCGCCGCCACGGTGGAGGCAGTTCGGCTGCACGGGGAAGCTTCCATCCACCCTCCAGCACCGTCTCGCGAAATCGGGCCGCCACCGGCGTCTCCCACGGGTGACGACTACGCCTACCCGCCGTCCAAACAGTTTACCAATGATTCATCGCTGCAGCCACCGTTGGTTGCGCCTACTTCGGTGATTCCACAGCAGCAGGATCGGTTTACCTTGCTGTCGCAGGCGGTGAACGAACCGCCGGTCTTCCCCTCTCCGACCGCCATGGGCTCGTACTACAACGGCCACGCGCAGCAGCAGCCGAGTTACGATATGTACGGGTATACACACCAGCAGTATCAGCAGCAGACTCCGTATGCGAACGGCCGGATAGGACAGCAGCTGTACGCACAGTCCAACGGTTTCGCCTCTTCCGTAAGTCATCCAACGGGACGGTGTGCTTTCAGTTTGCCTTTCGGTCCATCTCGTTTGGTCTCCCTTTTTCACACTTTCTGTGCATTTGTTTGGTCAAACAACAAATTAGATTAGGATTCCACACAAAGTGCGACAGTGAGAATCAAAACTTGAGTTTGTCTGCCTATTGAGCTTGTCTGCCTATTGAGTTTGTCTGCCTATTGAGCTTGTCTGCCTATTGAGTTTGTCTGCCTGCCCAGTGAGCTTGTCTGCCCATTGAGTTTGTCTGCCCATTGGCCGCCTGTTAGTTGTACCATCCCTGACTTGACTTCCGTCTTATCATTACGTAACTGTCCTTGGTGATGAAATCACACATGTCTGTGCAATGGACAGAGCTTTCACGGTTCAACAACACTAGAATTTCCGCGTTGAAGTTTCGAAAATGAAGTCTGCCTCCCTTCCCTTTCTGCCTGTTTTGTAGAAGTTCTGTCTACTTCTTTCATCCGCAAGTGATTGTGCTTCCTGTTCGCCTGTCGATCTCTTTGAAAGGCATGAGATGCCACGGTGATTTACTCCCAAGTTCTGGTGTTCCTTCCAGGGCATGGCCGATGCGCCGTACCATCCGTACGGACAGTCCTCGTACACGTACCAGTCGAGCTCTGGCGACCAGATGTCCGGCACGCCGGTCTACCAAAACGGCCACGGAATGCAGTGTCATATTCAGAACCAGGCTCATATTCAGAATCAGATTCAGAATCATATTCAGAACCAGGCTCAGATTCAGAATCAGGCTCAGTTGTATGCGACGTCATCGCTGCTGAACCAGCTGGTAAGTGGTGCAGACGCTGTGCTGAATCGAGCGCCGTTGGTGAGCCCGCCCATGCAGCAGCCGTTGATCTCCGATGAGTGGCAGTCCCAATCCGGCCACGACGATTACCTGGATGATGACCCATTTGAAGCGCACCAGTTCCGCGATTGATGTCGCGTGGACTGGTTCTTCTCTTCCCACTTTTGTCGCCAAAGATGTCTGTCTTTCGTCGGTTGTCTGACGGGAGGACCGGGCCGTACTACTCAGTCAGTACGTGCTAATTTGAAAGTGAATCTGTCGTTTCCTTGCATTCCTATTTTGTTTACATGTACATTGGGGGGGGGGGGGGGCGTCTTTTGGAGTCGGAAGTTTATTGTCACGTTTACGCTGAAAATGGTCAACTGTCGTCAAAATGATTTATATCTTCGCTGGCGAAAGTTGTTCGATCCACTCCTAGTGCGTTTTCTTTAATCTCTCTGCCTGTTCCTCTAGGAACTTAATTCCTTCTTTTTTGTTGTCCTGTTCTGATGTTCTCTGACAGCGGTATATAACAGCTCTATTTTCATGGATTTACGCAGACAAGTTCATTGGTGGGGCTTCAGTTGAGTGATAGCGGAAAACTGCATTTGATTAGTAGTATAGCAAATCAGATCACTCGAAATATTGGAATTCTAATTTATCTATCCCTAAAGTCCGTCGCTGTAACTAACACCTAACTCGCTCCCTTTTCCTTTAACGTAATTTGACAGACAGACAAGACAGATAGACAGACAGACAGATATACAGACAGACAGACAGACATCCAAACAAACTGCAGACAGACAGACAGACAGACAGACAGACAGACAGACAGACAGACAGACAGACAGACAAACAGGCAGACAGGCATCCAGATAAACAGGCAAAAGATAAATAGACAGACAGAGACATCGGCCGGAAACTAGCAAACCATCTTAGTAGTCACTCTTCATTTGTATATCTAGTCGTTTTTTATTTCGTGTGTGTACCGTATATACGAGGGCTACTGAATAAGTAATGTCACTTGGTATTTCTATAACTGGAAGGCATATACCTGCAGCGCTTGTGGTAACGTTAAAGGTAAAGATTTGTACATTACGGTATTCCCGAAAATTTGGCCAATCAAGTGGTTAGAGGTCTGGAAAGATGAATTTTTTTGTAGGAGAGTTGTTTGAAATAGCAGACATGTAGAAAATGAGCAGCAGATGTCTCGCGATTACACCGTAACCAATTCCAAGGCTGCTGCTTTTTTTCGTACTGGAAGGGTGCTGCGAAAATACAGTCATGCAATTATTAGTGACAGTGTTATTATTATTCTTAGTGAATGAAGTATTTGTGATCACACAATTTTTAATTATCCCTGAAATTAATCACGGAGAAAACTGAAATGCTGATTAGAAGTACTTCTAATATCACTCTTCAGCCTGTGAAATTGGTGATATTTTATATGTGCAGAGATATCTCAAATTTGTCTCTGAACCGCAACCTAACTCGTACGTTACGAATATGAGATTTCGTAGCGAAACAAGTGACGAGATTTCGATACGCCACGCCCCATGCCGTGCTAGTGCGAGGGCCTCATTGTCGTATGAGTATACCTTTGTCACGATATATATGATGATATGATAAACATGATCTGATATATCGTGCCATTGTGACTCAGAATGGACGATTCAAGCAAGAAATGAATGCTTCATATACAGGGAATAATCTCTCTCACATTTTCAGTTATCAGGGCTAATAGTCTAGGGGTATGATACCCGCTTCGGGCGTTGAGTCCGGCGCTGTAAAGCGTCAGAAGCTGCGGGTGGTCCCCGGTTCAAATCCGGGTTAGCCCCATTTTTGTTTTTTATTCCAATGTTATCTCTGAGAAATACGAATCGAAAGGCCACCGACACACGACTACTCAACGAAAGCTGAACATATCCAAAATTGTATCGTGTTTTATCTGTCTGTTTCTGTTTGTGGTTGTCTAGCTCTCTGTCTCTCTGCCTGCCCGTTTGTTTGTCTATCTGTTTGCTTGTTTGTCTGTCTGTTTGTCTGCCTATCTTTCTGGTTGTCTGTCTGCCTGCCCGTCTGTATGTCTTTCGGTCTTTTTGTCTGCCCATTTGTCTGTTTCACTACGTGACTGCCTGCCTGCTTGTCTGTTTGTCGATTTGCCTGTTCGCCTGTTTCTCTTGTCTATTTAATGTCTGTTAAAATCAATAAGCATAAAACGGATTTCTAATAAACATGATAAGCAAAATGTGGAGAAAAAATCAAAAAATGGGGACAACCGGGAATTGAACCCGGGACCACCCGCACCCAAAGCGGGTATCATACGACTAGACTATTATCCCTGTTGGTGAGTTACTTTAACAAATTATACCCTTAAGGCAGATTTCTTGCATGAGCCGTGCTGTATGACTCCGTACGAGCCACAATGGTACGTAGACTCGTACTACAATCAGTGGGGCCCTCGAGACGCTATCGACTACGGCTATGCGTAGTGTCTTACTATTTTTGCCCGGTGGCGAAACAAGAACTCGCTGTTTCCGCACATCATCTCACACATGTGGCTTAGCACGGCACTGTACTGTGCCGGTACTGCGTGGCCTATCGAAATCTCGTTATGCGTTTCGCTACGAGGTTCCAAACTCAGGTGTCTTATATTCGTAACGTACGAGTTAAGTTACGGTTCAGAGACAAAACTGTAATATCTCTGCTCATATAAAAAAATATCAACAATTTCACAGGTTGAAGAGCAATATGGAAGTACTTCTAGTCAGCATTTCAATTTTCTCCGTGATTAATTTCAGGGATAATTTAAAATTGTATGATCACTTACAGACAGACTGTCTGTCTGTCTGTCTGTCTGTCTGTCTGTCTGTCTATCTGTTTGTCTGTCTGTCTGTAGTTTATAGGGAGGATCCGGGACTAGGTTTGCTTTTCTAGCTGTGTTCCATGACAAGGCCACTTCCCTGATGCCGGCGGCGTCTGTGTTCCGATTGCGAAAAGCTATTACGTGGGCCATCTGTGCTGTATGAATTTACCTATATACTCAACGTCGGGTTTGTTTCCCTTTCCATTCAGGACCATGCTTCTGGTGGGTGTGGCCAGATGAACCGTCAGTCCCCGTCCAGATTCGATACTCGCATCGGAGACTCTTAACGGCTCAGTGATCTCTTCGACAAATAACGATACTGTATTTTCGCGTTAGACAGGGACAGCGTACGAGCTGTGGAACGTTTAATCGGCCACGCGGCGCTTGTGCTGTGTGTACGGTGCACACAGCCGTGCACACGTTCCACCCCAGTACAACTGTCCCTGTCTAACGCGAAAATACAGAACATTCTGGTCAAGGCACAAGTTGTAGTGTTTTTTATTGTATTAATACACGCCTTGACTTCTGTGTTGGGCTGTTTCAATTCTAATTAATTGTCACATTATTAATTTAATTCATTTTTGGGTTTATTTAAAACTTTAGTTTTTTTTCTGTTTTTAACATAGTCCTTTATTAATATTAAAGATATAATTGAACTCATTCTAGAGATGTTCTATTGTTTTAAAATACGGTCAAAATGTCTGGTTAAAAGACACTATACGTTGTTGCCGATATATGGAGTTGCATGCGCAGTAGGCAGATGAAGGCTTTGCCTAAAGACGTCCAGCAGCGTTCCAATGTTCTGGACACGTCTTCAAACGAATCATTTGAAATCAACGCAATGAAAAACAATATTCTGACTGAATAATATTCTCACAGCTTGGTTGATCGGCTCGCTGTGGAAGCAGTGCGAATGTGGAAGCAGTGCGAGTGTGGAAGCAGTGCGAGCCACTTTTGCAAGGATGACGCCATATAATTATGCGCGTATACGGAAACGTGTAGCTGCCTCATTTGGCGATTCAGGTGAGAGGTCAACAGCTTAGGAGCAACAATCACCACACACGCGTCGATTACCCCCCCCCCCGCTCTCTCTCCACAAAGGAAAAACACATGGAATGCGTGATGCATAAGTCGATTTAAAACGGCGAGCTTCTCGGTAAAACGGCGCCACTTGATCATCGCTCGTCAGATTGTATGTAGAGTAAAGTTTATGATAAATCCTTCCCACGCTGCTCGAGTGCTCCGTTAGCACTGCCTATATAACTCCCATTCGACTGACCGATCAAACCGGAAACGCGACACACTACCGGTCGAAAATGTCTTATTATCCTGAAATACTCTTCGCGCTCTTCATCCTCCCAGGAGGGAGCCTTGGTAAGAGCCTGGACTGCCCCACCCTGTCCACTACACACTGCCAGGCGGATTGTCTGAACATCCCCAATGACATTGTCTGCGAGGCGGTGGACGATGAAGAGCTCACGCGGTTGCTGGGTCAGTACGCCAACACTTCGACGAGTCCGTTGCGATTGACCATCCGGAAGTCCCCGCTGCTCCATCTGAGTCACCAACTCTTCGAACCGGTCATCCCGCATCTGTGGGATCTGCGTCTGGAGTCCGACACCATCGTCAACGAAATCCCCAGCGGATCATTTGAGGGGCTGAAGAACCTTCGCTCACTCGATCTGACCGGGAATAAGATTGCCCATCTTCACGCCGGGGATTTTGCGGGTCTGACGAGCCTGCGCGGTCTGAAGCTGGAGCGAAACCCGTTGATTGATCTGGCCTCGGGGATTTTCGACGGTCTACCCAGTCTGCAATGTCTGGATTTGGATGATAACGCCCTGACGTGTGACTGTAAGCTGATGTGGATGAAGAACTGGGCCGTCAATCACCCGAAACTGTGGGAAGACAATAAGGAAGTTTACGCGGAAGCCAAGGAGGACTGCGACGGTGACATTCCGGATTGTGAGTACCCGCCCGTTATGAAGGACCGAAACGTCACGGAAATACCGGCAGATATTTGCGATGACTTTTTGACGGATCTTGATTGCTTGGATCTGCAGTCAGAACATTGTCGGACCCATTGCGACAATTGGACGCCTGTTTCTGTAAGTTTATTCATAGTTGTGACCATGGTATATGAAAATATATGACAACATTTGCAGACAAGCAGACAGACAGACAAACAGACAAACAGACAGACAGACAGACAGACAGACAGACAAACAGACAGACAGACAGATAGATAGATAAATTTGGGATATGTGCGTGCTGTCATGTTCACTCTGCCCTTTTAGATCCAATGTACGAATGTTGGATTCGAGGAACTCCATGGACTGCTGTCTCGATATAGTCGAGTCGTGGATCGGGTTCTGCGCTTGGACATCGCTCACTCGAAGAACCTGATTCTAAACGAAACTCTCTGGTTTCCCGTGAAAGATCAACTGATTCATTTGAATTTAAACCATGGCCGGTATACGCTTAAACAGGGAACCTTCGCGGGATTGAGTAAACTGCTGTACCTGGAAATGGACGACTGTGAGATTGGCAATGTACCAGTGGGAGCGTTTACCGGGTTAACGGCACTGAAGGGTCTGACGCTCGATGACACGGAGCATATCGATGAAGTACGTGAAGTGGAAAACTGGAAACTATGCAATATTGTCTGACTATCTTCCTCTTTCTGTTTCTGTCTCTCTATCTGTCTGCCTGTCTGTCTGCCTGTCTATCTGTCTGTCTGCCTGTCTGCCTGTATGTCTGTCTGTTTGTCTGTCTGTCTATTTGTCAGTCAGTTAATCTGTCTGTCAGTCTGTCAGTCTTCCTATCTGTCTGTCTGCCTCTCTGCCGGAAGTGGTCGCTGATTCTTCACTTTCGTATTATCCATTTACTATAGGGAGCATTCAGTCCGCTCAAGAGTCTGGCCTGTCTCAAACTGGACGACCATGATGATCACGGACTCTGCGACTGCGAGATGAAGTGGTTGGGCAAGTGGATGGGCGGTCACGGCGGTTTGTTTGCTGACCGAGTTCTCATGTACGAGTACAGCGGTCTGAAGGTTTTCTGCGATGGCGACGCGGTGGATTGTACGCAGAAAACACGTGAAGAGCTTTGTTGATTACCGCTACGCTATTTAAATTACATGTTTCACAAAAAAACTGTGTTCACAATGGGATGAGTAAAAGATATGAAACGACGACATCACATGTTAACTGTAAGAAATCAAGCGCCCCGATTAAGACCCTCCCCAAAAAGAGCCTCGATTAAGACCCTCCTCAAAAAGAGCCCCGATTAAGACCCTCCCCAAAAAGAGCCCCGATTAAGACCCTCCCCAAAAAGAGCCTACAATGTTTTGAACAAATCTGTCGCGTAAACAAGTTTGGAGGAAATTCCATCCTCTTTAGCGGAATGGCCAGCGTCCGCAATCACATGCAGGTCAATTTCCGGCCAATTCCGGTACAAATCCCAAGCGGACTTCATCGGACAGACCACGTCGTAGCGACCCTGCACGACAAAGCACGGCACATTTGCTTGAGCGATCTTGGAGACATCTTTCAGGATTTGGCCCTCTTCAAAGAATCCGTGGTTGACGAAATAGTGACTGAACAACAAGGAAACCAACTTTAAAACTAGTGAATAGATTGCGGTATGAAGGAATTGAACGAACGACATGTACCATTCAATCCGAGCAAACTGAAGAGCGAACTCATCCTCGTCGACCTTCTTAACCAGATCGGGATCGCAGTAGAGGCGCGATGTGGCCATCTCCCATTTGGACCAGGCCTTTGCGCATTCCAATTTTGCGGCCTCATCTTTGCCCGTCAGGCGCTTGTGGTAAGCCTTCATCAAGTCATTTTGTTCGGCCTGGAGAAAAACAGGAAGATATACAGACACATAGAGACACAAACAGATAGAAAGATAGACAGACAGACATCCAGACAGACATCCAGACAGACATCCAGACAGACATCCAGACAGACATCCAGACAGACAGACAGACAGGCAGACAGACAAACAGACAGACAGACAGACAGACAGACAGACAGACAGACAGACAGACATCCAGACATCCAGACAAACAGACAGACAGACAGACTGCCATACAGGGTGATCACAGGTAGATCCAAGCATATCAAAGTATAGGGGATCACAATATAGGGGATATAGGGGGTTGCTCTTTGCCACATCTATCTGTCCTACAAACCTTAGGAATGGGCGCAAGAAATTCCTCCCAATAATCGGGGAATACATAAGACGCGCCTTCTTGGTAGTACCACAGCAACTCTTCGCTGTACCAGAAAACAGAACTCACTACTCATACGGTGTCTCTCTCCATGACAAATTCACTTCAGGTTACACGTACCGGCGAAGCGTGAAGATTCCGCGAAGGACCAAGGCCTTCACCCGTTTAACTGCAACAAGAGAAATCGTAAATATTGTTAGTGGACACCTCCTCACCGGAAAGCACATTACCGGATCTGGCACACGCCCCTAGACTCACCGTGCGTCTCGGCATATGCCAACGATAAGGTCGATCCCCACGAGCCGCCAAACACCACCCACCGCTCAATGTGCAAGTGCTCGCGCAGCTTCTCAATATCCTCCACCAATTCCCACGTCGTGTTGTGCTGGAATGGCAAAAAAACAGGCCCATTTGACGTACTGCAGAACGCAGTAGACACGGTACGCTCGTACGCCCGCACGTTCGTACGCTCGCACGTTCGTACGCTCGCACGTTCGTACGCTCGCACGTTCGTACGCTCGCACGTTCGTACGCTCGCACGTTCGTACGCTCGTACGCCCGCACGTTCGTACGCTCGCACGTTCGTACGCTCGTACTGAACTACTGAGCTCCATTGCTGTTTCTTCGAAATGGACATCTAGAGCATGATCGGAATTAACAGGCGCATACGACATACAGTTCTGTACTGCCGCGACCAATTGGTGCGGCTTTTAAACCTACCCGTATATCATGACTGCACACACTCTGCTCCACTGCAGTCATAATATACGGTGGATCTAAAACGCAACACCAAACAATCGAGCAATCAAGCACGCGGCAGTATAGTGCATGCACACGGTCATCGTACTGTACGCTCCCGATCTCAAGGGTCGATTTTAGGTCCGGCCCGCAAACACGTTCCGTCGCTCGCTTGGTTGTTCATTCAGATTCACTTCAACTTTATTGACTTCAAAATTTTGAAAGCGAAATCATCATTTCAATCAAGCAAGGGAGCATTGCCTGTGAGGCAAAACCCAACGGATCAATCACGGACAAGTGAACGGAATTGAACGATCCGCTCAAGCTTGATGTGAATCAGCGGGGGTGGGGCATAATCGACCTTTGAGATCGGGAGCGTAGAGTACGCATTCCTAACACATGAAACAGTAGGAGGAGTTGTGAGAATGTATCGTACCTCCAATTCGGCGGATGGCTTGGAATGACCCGATCCTGTGGATCATCCAACCAACATTTTCATCACCCATTTGATTCATCGGTTATATCACAGTATAAATACAGTGGATTACTTGAATTTGGCGACAGCCACTCGATAGAGGGCGTCGAGAGGAATCGATTAAAAAAACATTTAGGCAAGGAAAGTCAAAACTGAGTGAGATTTGGCAGTTCCAAGTTGGAGTACAATCAACCGATCAACCATTACAATCCCATGCGCAATTGCACGGGTGTAGAGCAAAGCGCGCAATGCACAAACAAAACGTGTCGGTCACTCCATCAATCAATTGTAGAGAAAATGGCAGCGCTGATACCGCTACCCAATCTATCAATCAAGCATCGGTTTTATTAATTTTTGATTTTCGACCAAAAAAACCACAACAGAGCTGTTGGCCAGTTTTGTGCATTGCGCACTCTGAGCTGCACTCCTTGCACTGCGAATGGGATTGTACTAGTTGATTGGTTGATTCGTTGGTTGGTTGATTGGTTGATTGGTTGGTTGGTTGATTGGTTGGTTGGTTGATTGGTTGATTGGTTGATTGTACCGCAACTTGGAACTGTCATATCTCTCTCAGTTTTCACTTTCCTCACCTAAATAATTTTTTAATCAATTCCTCTGGACGTTTTCTATCGATTGACTGTCGCAAAATTCCCAACATTTCACTGTATGGAAGGAGGAAATCATTTCCCCCATTTTCCAACCTGATTTCTGGCGTCGCATTCATTTTCTTCTCACCTCGCTGGTCGAAAATGACAATCCGATAGACTTTTGGGTCGAAGTAACGTCGATCACGTGGAGAGGTGCCGCCTCCCGGTCCGCCGTGCCTGGAAGCGGAGCACTGTACTGTTTAGGAACATTTACACGCACACACGTGGCAAAAACCTTGCGCTGACCGAATTAAGCACTTCAACTCGACGGCTGTGCACGAAAGCCATGCGACGAGTGTAATGGCTTGACTCGGTTAGCGCAAGGTTTTTGTCACATGTGCCTGTGTTGCAGGAGGAATGATGTGACAACAAAAAACAATAACAAAAAAAACTAGAAAGCAATAAAAAAAACTAAAAAAAAAAAAAAAAAAAAAAAAAAAAAAAAAAAAAAAAAAAAAAAAAAAAAAAAAAAAAAAAAAAAAAAAAAAAAAAAAAAAAGACGGTCACGGTGCGTTACCGTCCCTCGCGTCATGACTTACAGGTAGACTACGGGGTTTCCCTCGGGATTTCCCGACTGCTCATAATACAACTCATGGAGGTCGGACACTTTGAGGTAGCCGGTCTGGTACGGCTCAATCGCAGGATAAAGTTCCCTGGAAAAGTCGCCACTGGATCCATAAGAGACGGGCATTTTTTATTGTTCTGGAATGGCCGACGAAAATGGAAGATGAGGGAGGATTATTACAGCAGCGTTCGAAATGTAAACGGCGTAAGGCAAAAATAGAGATGAAAACTCGAACCGATCGGCGTTTGGAGGAGGAGGAAGTGTTTTGCCTTATCGCGGAGAATGCGAACAGACAACTTCAAAACTCAAAACAGCTGATCCGTACAGTACGATGACGAGCTCATAACTCGGTCACAGTTTGCGCCCTCATTCCACACGCTCCATCCAGAGCTGTTCTAGCAATGATACTGATATTTTTATCAGCAGATGAGGTGTCATACATTTTTATCACCAAATATCATCAGTTCTGATCCAATATAAAAAAAACTAGTTTAAATATCTGAAGAAATAGAATGAAAATATATTGTTAGCCCAGCACTGGCTGCATCAATCAACTGCGCAATGTTTTGATTTGCCAGAAATGCCGCGCACCGACATATACATAGACATAGACATAGACATAGACATAGACTTAGACATAGACATATAGACATACAGACATAGACGTAGACATCGACATAGGCATAAACATATAGACATAGTCATAGTCATAGACATAGACATAGACATAGACATAGACATAGACATAGACATAGACATATAGACAAAGACATATAGATATATAGACATAGACATAGGCATAGACATAGACATAGACATAGACATAGACATAGACATAGACATAGACATAGACATAGGCATAGACAAATAGACATATAAGCATAGACGTAAACATAGAGATAGACATGAATATAAACATAGTAGACATATAAACATAGACATATAAACATAGACATATTGACGTAGACATATTGCCAATCGTGTTAGAACCAGAATAGTTCTTATTTTTGGCAAAAATATTATTCACCACAGTATATAATCAGAGGCATTGTTATTTTGATACAATTCAGCACCCATGAACGAAATTGCTGATGAAAGAAACAGGAGATACAGTTGACCGGCTCTGAGAACGAGCAGATTGAAGACCAAACGAGGTACTGTCCAGCTGCCACCAAAAATGGTTCCTGGAGCGTCTGGAAAAAAGGTAATAATGTCACCTGAAAAAAAAGAAGTTAAAGATATGCGCCTGGGAATAGTTCTCACATTTTTATAACAACGACGGCAACGCCCCCAGCGACGAGCAAAATGATTGGGATGAGGACGCCCAGCAGAGCATTCCGCGTAGTGTCACCTATCAGGCAGTTTTCACTAATAGCAGAACTCTGCAAAATCTGCAAAGACAGCTACCAACCAGCTACCAACCAGAATTAAGACAAGCGGTGCCTTTTTCAATGAAGCCGCAAACTGGCTCGCTGGGTGGAAGCTGACTGCCACCGTGCCATGACAGCGAATCGACCTGCTTCCACTTAAATTCCCCTTTCTGACCAGTCGAAGCCCGCAGATAAACCTACAATTACCATGTAGGATAATGTCAATGATAGCATTTTCAAAAGTGCAATCGTGATGAACACTTACATTACTGCATTAACTTTAAGTGTGGTCATTCAATATAATACCTTTTACGGAGTAGCTATTTTATCCCCCTTTTTGGGCCAATAGAACCACGGCTAGTTTACCCCTCCCTGTATACATCACCAGGGGCCCAAATCTTGCCCCCATGTTGTCCGTCCGTCCGTCAACCTGTCCGTTATCCATTCGTCCGTTGTCGGACAGACGGTCGAACAACGGGCAACGGCTGAACGGATAGTGGACAAACGGACAACGGACGGACAACGGACGGACGAACGGGCGGACGACGGGCGGACGGACGACGGACGGACGGACGGACGACGGACGGACGGACGGACGGGCGGACGGGCGGACGGACGGGCGGACGACGGAGAGACTGACAAACGGACAGCATGGTAGGGGCAGAATAGCCAGGGCGCTATTTTGCCCCTAGTGATGTATTCAGGGAGGGGTAAAATACAGTACTCGTACATGACATAAATCATCATCTCACCTTTCGTCTGTTTTCTGTTGAATCAAAATACGAGGCACTCGATAAAAAGGGTCGCCGTTCCCCGTTTGCGTCGAATCTCACTTGTCCCACGGTTGTGGAGAAGGTGCGGTTCATCATTTTGCGAGCCATCGTCGTGCCGTCCCTCAGATTACATGACGACGGACACTCGGCAAGAGTTTCATTCAAAACCTGGACTAGCATACGGTAACAAAGTAATTCGCCTGTCTTCTTATACCGGTAGGATGAAATCAACCTTACCTCTCCTAAGATCTCCAAAGATCCGGTAGCTGACGTGAGCATGGGAAGTGGCTGCAAAAATACAGAGCATTGCGAAATTATAAAATTGGGTTACCATCTCGTACTATGACGTCATGATTCAAATGAGGATAGAAGTTTAGGATTACAGGATCAGTATCCAAGCCGGTGTTCTGATAAAACGGATCCTCCTCGAACCGCGTACGCCAACTGGCCTGCATGCTCTTAGAAATTGGGGATAAGCTCATCTCCATGTCGACCATTACGACGAAGATGACACTTTTGTAAGCTTGCAGGATTATCTGCAATCAGTACGGTAAATACTAGCGACGTTTAAGCAAACTGGCGTAAGCGTAACGTAAACTTAGACGTAAGGCCCGCTAAGTTTTTGCTTAGGACTGGATGTTTAAACACTCAGTGTTGGATTTCAGCGTAAGGCGCAAGATCGCGAGGCGAATTCTACTGAAATTTTCTTACCCCGTTCTTACGGCGAAACTTAAGGCCCATTGCCCCTTACTTCAGGCAGTAGCGTAAGAAATTAAGCAGGCATAAGAGAGCCACACCCCGTGCCTCATTCCTATTGGTCCGTGTCCTTATGTTTATTCTTACGCCGACTGCTTAAACGTCTCTGCTATAATATGCAAGTTTTGCAAGCACTTTGGATGCGCACGAGAGACCTTTGACTCGGGCACAGGAATCTGTACCTCATCACTTGGATCCCGCCTCTTCCAAGAGTAGTCGCCGTACGGCTTCCAAATAAATGACGTTCCCGTAATGTAAACCTGCAACGGTTGGCGCTGTGATAGTTAAGATTATTAATTCATGTTTCGTATCAGTCGTCTGCTTATTGCTGCTTCGACCATGCACTTTTTAGACTTTTAAAATGAGAAAGCCAGATTTCGTAATACATTACGAGAATTCATATTCGTATTCGTATTCGATTTCGTTTTCGTATTCGATTTCGATTTCGTATTCGTATTCGATTTCGATTTCGTATTCGATTTCGATTTCGATTTCGTATTCTATTTCGTATTCGTTTTCGATTTCGTATTCGATTTCGTTTTCGTATTCGATTTCAATTTCGTGATCGTTTTCGTTTTCGTTTTCATAGTCGTAGTCGTAGTCGCTGAAATATTATATTATTTAAATTATATTTATAATAATTGTTAAAATTATAAATATTATTTATTAATGTGCATAAAGGTCAAAATGCATGCATTACTGTTTGACTACTAAAATGTCAGCGTAGTTAACGTACGTAGTCACCGTTAGTCATATTCATCCAACTGGCAGCAACCTAAAAGGATAAAACTTCGTTACGAAAATAGATTCCAATTTAGCCGGACTCGTGACGATGATTGTCTCCCTGAATTGCGAGTTTATCGAAACCGACCAATAACTTCCGCAACTCATTTGGCGAACCAAGGAAGAGCAGAACTGAAATGAACAGGATCAGATCGTAAGCTCTGGTGCTTCATAATTTTCCGGTACAACAAGAATACTGCCGCACATTTCGATGGAACCGCGTTCGGTTTAACGGAACACTCGTTAAACTCAGCCTAACCTTGATTGTTTCACATGTAGGAGTACAAGACTACATTTCGCTGATTGCCACTTCTGCAGTGCTGTAAAACATCGGGCATAATTTTCTGTACCGGCCGGTCAAACTGACCGAGCGCCGTAGCGAACGGTGCACCGTTGCATCGAAATGTGCGGCAGTCTGGAGTAATGCAATCTGTGCAGGCCGGGTGCAGCAGCATCAAAACACGTTCGTACTTCTGTTTCGAGTAGAAACTCTTTGTAGGAACGCCGGAAATTCGAATTCGCCGCTCGACGAATTGTAGTCTCGATTGGTGGCCCTCATTTTCCGGTTTTCCAGCACAGCAATTGTAAGGGAGAACATGAGAACGTACGATCCGGTTGATCCTCTGTCTAGCAGAATGTCAATTGATGTCCAATTGTGGAAGACGATGAGCTGATTGAATATTTCGCCGTAATAGGAAGACGGGAACAGATTGGTCGTTACCCAGCTGGGACTCTTGGCTTTATCCCGGATAGCTGGAGCGGAGTTCGCTCTAACATGGCAGGGAAATAAAATCTTCACCCCAAATGAGAATCGATGTAAACTTCATTTCAAGCCACTTACGTGCTAATCAACAAAACATTCCACGTCGCAGCCAGTTCATTTAATTGGGCAGATTCAATGCAACCTTTAAAACAAGTGGCCTATAAAGCTTTCATAATAAAAGTGGTTTCCTGTATTGCACATGGCAATTTATATATCATTACAAGTAATTTATACAATTAAAATATCAATAGAATTAGTTTATAGGTTATACAATTAAATATCATTTCAATTAATTTATATCTACTCTGCTCGGAAATAACTTAGTTTAACAACAAGTTAGATCATGCACATATGCTGGACTCTTTTTCTTATTTAAGGTAACTCCTATCTTGATTGTTCTAAAAAGAGCCAGCTGTTTAATTTGAAATTGCCTCAACCGCCAGCTCATAATTTTTGCGTGGGAATATGTGGTACTTTACCTGGTGTCATTATGACAGTAACACTCTCGGACCGATCGACGGTGTAGTACCAACGAGCCAACATGTTCTGAACTTCGTTTTGAAAGTCCACACAATTAAGTATACTATAGTTGTATAGAAAGGTGTGGGATATGTTGAAGTGGGCGAGGAAGCGCTCCCGTAGCCGGGAAATGCTGACGTCGAACGCCGGTCCGCTCAGATTGATCGACGAGGCAGTGTAGTTGCCTATTACCCCGGGCGACACAATGTCCAGATTAATAATGCTACGGGCTGGAAACAACGGTTCGGGGAAGGTCAGGAAGCAAACGATTAGAAGACCAAAAGCATTACTAGAAACCGGTCGCATCATTTGTCTATCTACACGAAGATCTATCTATGAACACGAAGATCTATCTACGAACACGAAGATCTATCTACGAACACGAAGATCTATCTACGAACACGAAGATCTATCTATGAACACGAAGATCTATCTACGAACACGAAGATCTATCTACGAACACGAAGATCTACGGTCTCTAACCATGACCATCACTCAATGAAGTTTGATAAGCGTATAAACGACGAAAAGGATAGAACGTTTTTTCAGCAAGGCATTTTTTCCATTTAAAATTATGTAGAGGAAATAGGAAGATTTTAAAGGCCAATCCAACAAATAGTCTTCTTATGGGCGTGAAATTTCAACAAGAAGAAGGCTTTCTCGGCCTCCACTACCCACAGCTCTGTAAAGTGATGCAGCTACATTACTCCGGCTGTTTTTTCATTTCCGTTATGGGATCAATAGACGGAGTTTGAGCGACAGACCTGTAGAGTTCCCCCTCCCCCCTGCTCTCCACACCCAACCGTGAATGTAATTTAAACTGACTGCGATTCCCGTAGCGGTGCTTCCGGTGCATTTGTCACGCGAGTGCAGCTCGAGAATGCGATTGATATTGCTCTCCCAGGACAGTGAAGTACTTATAGCCAGTGTGTGCCTACCTTGGACCCTAATAATGTCTTGACATACGAACACTTTATTACCCCATCGAGGATTTTAATCACCTCCTGGTTTATGGAATAAACTGTACTGCCGCGTTAGCTTCGCGCAGTAGAAGAAGACCCACCGTAAACTTAGACCTATGGATCAGCGCATGAGCGTACGTGCACTACGGACTAGGATAACGAAGTAATGCTCTTGCAGTGCGCGAAGCTAAGCCGGCAGTACAGTACCGGAATATGGAGTATTAGTTTTGCCTTATTGCCCTTCGTAAAATTGGCAATCGATGGCAACACTTTACTACTGTACTCTGTATAATTTCAATTTCTATGCGCATCCTGCCTCTAACTCAAGTCTACGAGTATGATAACGACATATTTCAAGTGCCATGTTGCCATGGCAACCTGAATGCGGAATTTATGACCGTATGCTCGCAATCTCAAGGGACAACTAAGCCCTGCCTCCCTCGGTATGGCCCTGCACTCGATTGAACGTTCAATCTGACTCAGTGTTTTCTGACTGGCTCATTTCATACAGCTTGCTCATTGTGCTCGATCGATTGATTGAACAGTCGTGCTTTTCGGTTTATTTGTCCTTACAGTGCTAATTTGGTGAGCGGCACTGAATAGGCACGACCCGGGTTGGTTAAACTTACGGGTAGGGCAGAAAATTGTCTCCTGAGATCGCGAGCATACGGTAAGGGGCTTCGTTACCAATCAAACAGGGGGGATCGCATTTACATTCTAAGTTATTGACTACCATCAATTTTCAATCTACAATATCTTTTAAATTATTAGCTAGCTAAGCGCTCGAAGTAGACGAAATCATCGAGTTCCCAACATGTAACGTAACTGTTGTGACACAACCCTCATCCTTCACGCTAAAACGGATGGTCATATGTTCCACAAGCATTTTATGCGCGATTAATTCCCAGGATGTAACAAACAACCAGAATTCATATTTACAAATCCCTCAATCCACCCTGCGCAGATAAAAAAGACTGTGTCAGCACTACCGCAATAAAAATGTTGCAAGGTTGCAGTCCCTCACAATTAAATAAATATCACAAGATAAACCCAATATTCAAATCTAATCGGTGGACACGGTCCCTCAACTCTAACTACAATTTTTGCGCCGGTGCCATGGTGATAGAAAAGCCCAGTACGCGCGTGTAGTATTGACCTTAATGAATTCACGAAACCGAGAAAAAAACACCTCAGACTGATTACTTCAACCCGTTAACGCCCCGTGCCAAATCGGACACGA
Organism: Hypsibius dujardini; assembly: GCA_001579985.1. Classification (NCBI taxonomy): domain Eukaryota; kingdom Metazoa; phylum Tardigrada; class Eutardigrada; order Parachela; family Hypsibiidae; genus Hypsibius; species Hypsibius dujardini. The sequence continues at coordinate 28,209 of LRSR01013362.1, forward strand.
TTATGAGTGCCAGAAGTATTTTTTCCGTACATTGTTCTGGTCATTTAAGAAAAAAATTAATATTTTTCTGGGCGAACTTAAAGCATTCCTGTTTTTTGGGCTGATCACTGTTTACTGTGGAGTTAGAAACATGATATCACAGATAAAAACTATTTCTGGCACTGGTCCGCACGATTTTGGTTCAAACATCATTTAATCAATCGATGAGTTTCCATAGTACAGTAAAACTCGTGTAATGTAAATCTCGTCTATATGCAAAACCTCGTCTATACTGAACTTTCCTTCTGCATTGATTTCGTCCTATACTTATAACATAGGAGGGCGAAACTTAATGTAAATATTCCCTCTATATGGTATGTTGAACAAATTTCACGGTCAAATATGTAAAACGCTCCTCTTAGTTGAGTTCGACATTTCTCCTTGGAACTTCTCGACTTCTTCGCTCTTGCTTCTTACTTTAATCTATCCTGCAAGCCACTGCAGTGTTTATCTGCGCAATAAGCTGCATGTGTTAGTTTTTGTACGCTCTAAATTTTGTTAAAATGGCGTCGATCGTTTAAAGTAAAACGCCTACAAGGAAAGAGCTAGTTCTTGTCCAGAACGTTCAGCTGTTGAAGGACCTTAGTCATATGAAACAAAAACGGGAAAGCTGGTGCAGTCCACGCTAATGGTTGTTCCGGGCTAAGACATGACCTTCTCTGTTCAGTCAAAAGATTTTTCGTCTGGATTGCATGAATAATTTGTTCGTAGTTTCAACGTAGAATGCATAGGCTTAGTTGCGTTTCATCGACTGTACTGTAGTGCCTGCAAGGAAACTGTATTTAGCTCTCGAAACTGATGCGATTTCCTTTGTTTTACTGGGGTAGTTTTTGACCCCCCCCCCGCCCGCCCCATGGCGCCCTTGAGGGCCCCTAATCTAATGTAAACCCCTCGTCTAAGTTGAATAAAAGCATGGATTTTTGAGGTTTACATTAGACGAGTTTTACTGTTGTCAGTTTTATTCATTTTTTGAACACAAAATTAGACGCCTTCTTTCACCACAGGCCACGTGCCTGGTCACGTGTCTGGCCACGTGCCTGGTCACGTGCCAGTCAATAATACGATTTAAAAAACTATCTTCAAAGACTGTCCATAAATAGTCAACTTGGTGGATGGAAAAAACCACATGTTTTTTAGAAATTTAGGCTAGCTCACAGCTTGCGGAGACCTTTTTCACTCAAAAAACTGAAAATTAGTTAACTTTGCCAATTTCTGCCTGAAATTGGTCAAGCAGCAAATGACCAAGCCATAATCTCTAAATTTCAAGGAACACACCAACTTTTAAAATCAGTTGAGTTTAATGAAATCGTTCAAACCATTTTTGCGTGAAAATTCGGAAGTCGCCATTTAACGAGACTGGGCGTTAACCGGTTAACTTTACAATTTTAGTCCTGGTGGAGTGTCCTTCGTCAATTGTCTCTTTAAGTTTCAAATTTTAGATTGCGAGAGTAAAATTTAGTTACATTATTTGTTGAATCGCTAACTCAAGAAACGTTTTGTCTTTCCCCGCAATTCTTCGCGTGCAGTAATTTCGATTTTGCCCCCTTTCGAACTACCCTTTACGCCGCTGCGGATGATGGTAACCCCGGTTACGAACAGTCGTCAAGTAATTCATTCGCTCGCTACTGCGGTAACTCTAAAACAAATTCGATTCGGACAACAGTCAACTGACAATGCTGTCACCTCATGCACGGCTGAAGCATTTCTCAAGCTCCGAGGTGCCGAAAGATGAAGTACCAATCTGGGTGCCAGTGGAGGCGGAGCGGAGCCTGGCGCAGGAACGCAGGGAGAAGGCACGCAGAAAGCGGGAAGATAAAGCACTCGCTTATAACGAACCTCCTCCCAAAATAACGCGGAGGATCACACATGAATTCATCTCGAGCAATGTGCAACGACCACTGCGTGAGAATATTAAGGCACGAAAACGCGATATCGGTAGGCGCACCCGCATTCAAGTCTGTCCCTAAGGGAATATTGCCCCAAAATAGCGTTATTTATTATTAGCTTCGGAACTGCTCGTTGGCACGAACTTTTCTTTCCTCAAGTTCACGTCGGTCTACAAACCTCGAAGGGCTCCGAAAACGACCGTTCACGTTGGTTTGCTACAGCTGGAGCCGTACGGTCGCTTTGTCTTTGCTAATGGCGACAAGTACGGTAAATCCTTCATGGAATTAAGTGTCCGCTGGGTTAGGCTCTGCCTAACAATTCATCCATTTAGTATTCGTTGATTATATAAATGTCTGTTTGTTGACCTATTTCGTCCCCTTGTTTACATAATATATTCCTTAGATGATTGTTGTGTGATCTATGATTGAGACTGTGTTTGTTGAACTATTTAAAAAGAAATCTTAGTAGCGTTGATGTTTAGTTTTTTTCATGTTCACTTGTCAGTCTAATCAACTCTCATTATCTTCCTTGTTTGTCAATCCAGAATTCTAGCGATAGAACACAGGCTTATCAGCTGGGTTCCAATTTAAATTTGAAATACATCTAAGATTAGAGCATGATTAAAAGCTGATTTTAGATCAAACTGTCAATCATTGAATTTAAACAGAAGCTCCATGTGTTTTGGTCTTGAATACCAAACGTACTAAACGTAAACGATATCAAAGTGACTTGAAAACGGATTTCAAATTAAATTACGAATGCTTTAATTTAAATAATAATTCAATTGGATTAGTATCTTAAAGCAGAACTTCAGTTGCTTTGAAAGGGATTAAAATTAATGATTCATTCGGCACATCTAAATTGTAATTCCCTGCGGTTTGAACGTCTACAGAGGGACAGTATGCGGTTGATCCAGAGAAAGGTCCCCAGCGATACGGGGTGGGGAAGTACACGAAACCCAACGGCTCCATCTTCATGGGGAACTGGTATGCGGATCGGCTGTCCGGTCCACTGTGCTTTGTCGCCCTGCCGACCGAGATGGCAAAATACCGCGGCGAAATGAAGGACGGAAAGTTGCACGGTTATGGTGTCTACCGTGGACCTTTAGGCTTGTACGAGGGAAGATTCAAGCGGGGAAGGTTAGCACAACCACATACCAGTTCTTACTTACTTGGGAAATTATCCAGATGCCAAATTCAGAATCACTTGGATATGTTTTTTTATTAAGAGCTATTGATGTGATGAGTTTAAAAAAATTATTTCACCGCCATCAACAGGCGAATTTATTTTTGGGGAAATTTCAAAGTTGTAAACGGTCCCACTGCATTTACCGCTGCGTGCAAGTACGATCGATTGATTGAATGGTCTGAAGGCGTCTGCTTTCCCTTTTGGTTGATTGTTGATTGACTGACCTTGTTCGACTTAAAAAATTGATTGACTGATTGATTGATTGATTGATTAATTATCATTGGAACGAAGATCTGTCGAATAGCGCAATCGTTTCATTGGCTGCGCTGCTGATTGATCGGCTGAGAAAAATTTCTAGTTTCCGGTTAAGAATTGCATTGCTGTATTCGGTAACAAGTAAATCAAGAACATTCAATGGATTGATACCCGACATGATTTTTGGAAAAAAGAATAAATTAAATGCTGGAAAATCGACAGCTCTTCGTTCCAATCAGTCAATCAATCAATCAAGTTCGACAAGTCCAGTCAATCGACAGCTCTTCGTTCCAGTCACAATTAATCAATCAATCAAGTTCTAAAGTCAAACAAGTCCAGTCAATCAACAATCAAGCAAAATGAAAGCGAATACTTTTAGATCAAGCAATCAATCGATTGCACTCAGGGGTGAATACAGTGGGACGGTTTCCATTTTTGAAATTTCACCAAAAATTAATTCGCCTGTCTATGGCGGTGAAATAATTTTCTGTATTCATTAGTTCAATAGTTAATAATAAAAAAAACATGTCAAAATGATTCTGAATTGTGCATTTAAATAACTCCCCAAGTTAGCAGCGCAATGTTGTAGCCTCGAAATAGCTCGGAAATACGTTTTATACTTTAACTTAATTATGTCTGTTTGAAGGTTCGTGGGGCGTAGCAGATACATTGATGCTGAGGGCTTTTCGTGGACCGGTCATTTTCACTGCGGCGCGGCCCTGGGTCTTGACCTAGACCTGGAAATCGTTCAAGACGAAAAAGTGCCTCTGCAACCGCCATTGACGGTACCATCACCAGCGATGGTAACGACTCCAAATGGTACCGACTCTCTCACCTTTAAAGCCCTCGTAGCTCGAAGAGAACCTTCAGCGCAATGATACTAGACTCATTCATTCATTGAACGAATTGAACTGAAGAGACGATAAATTGCCAATTGCCAATTTGTACTGTTAGGCCTCCGTCCCTACAAGGACGGAAGAACCTGAACATGCACGCTATTAGACTGAATAAATAGGAGAAGAATCGTCGGAAGACTTTACTGTTAAGAGGAGAAAGGAAGGAGCTCCCCAAATTACTGCAGAACACACGCTTATATAGTCAAGGATAAAGAATAGTTTCTGATCTTACGTACTAGTTCCTGCCGACATGGCGGAACTATGTACGTGATAATAGCTGAGTAAGTACATTATGGAATGTGAAGGTAGATAGGCTATACTATTAGTAAGTATTGCGTAACTGTTGGGTTCCACCCAACAGTACGTATCTGTGTGCGTTTCTGTCTGCTATTTTGATACGTCTCTTCTCACTGCTGGATCATTCGAATTGTGCACATTCGAATCGGATCACGCACACTGTGCATGAACCCCCAAGGTCACTGCTTCATTTAAAAAGAGAATTCAATGCATTTCAGTGCGTGTATTTGCGTAATGTGAGTAAGTTCAGATGTCCAAAAAGGTGTTTTTTCGGCTGCGCGCTTCCTGTTCATATTCCCGTAGCAACGCAGATAATGCGCGCGGGGGAAAATCGAGACGAGATTCGCTGAAATCTGCTACGATAAGATAAAGTGTGTGCAAATACGTGTGGTGTTTGTTAAAACGGAGCACTAGCTCTTGTGGTTAGACAGTGCAGAACCGTCTGCAAACTCTCACTGTCTCGACGCGCAAGAACCAAAATAAATTATCAACTAAAATATTATTTGGTCATAAAAAAACAAGCGATATCTCTTTCGCAATGCATGTACAATTCATATTTTGACCAACCGAAAACGCCCAATCAACCAACCAACCGCCCATCATCTTGCGTGTCATGTCAGCAAACTTTGAAGAGATGAGATATGAACTGCTTCCCATACACCAGCTCCGGATATGCCACCAAGGATGGAGAAAAGCTTCAAAATGGTCGCACTCCCAACACAAGATTGACACAGCAGCCAGGCATCGACCTCAATCCCTATCTTAATTTTCTCCTGGATCTCAACACGCTCGACCTCAAGGCACAGCCGTTGCAACCGCTAGCAGAAACCTCAATTCACTCTAAGAAATCACCCCTGTCGCAAGAACCTATCGTTAATCGGGCGTTTAACCAGAAACTCGGTTCGCTCAAGCCCGAAACCAGTTTATCTACCAAGGAAATAACGAACCGTCTCGATCGTCTGGAAGTTCAGCTGTCTAAGATCGTGAATAACGTCGTTAAAGAGCCGCCGACGAAGAGGAGCTCGAGTAAGAGTCTGCGACGCTGTCTGACTCCGGTGACGAGCGAGGATGAGGACGATGGTCGGGTACGGCGACTGCCAAACAAGAAGAAGGAGGAGGAGGGGGAGGAGGAGGAGAAGGAGGAAGAGGAGGAGGAGGGATCGCAATACTTCCGCAAGCAGAATCGCAAGCAGAAAAATCCATGCAAAGAAAAGCGGTCTTACAAACTCATTCCGCCAGCGTCGTTCGAGGACGAAGAGCCGCAGATGCTACCGGTTCGAGTCAAATCTCGGTGCAGCGAGGAGAAAAGTGCTCGACTGTTGGAAGTCCAGACCAAACTGGAAAACGAGGTTCGTGTTTGTTTTTGATTATCACTCAGGGCGAGCAAAAAAAATTGTATCCCTCTCTCGTCAGACTCGAATCATGGATCAGAGCCGTCTTAAATATTTTATGTTCAGGTTAAGGACGAACAGACTCGTCGGGAGAAGGTAGAAGTCGAGTTGTCCGCGTCGAAGGAAGAAATGAAGAAGCTGAAAAGCCTGACTGAAGTCAAAGCCGCGGAGTCCGCCGAATGTCTTGAAAAACTAGCGAATGTGAAAGCGAAATTAGCCGAAGAAGTTCAACGCCGTGAGAAGGCGGAGAAAAATCTCGAAGTCCATAAGAAGCTCGCATGCGGACTCGGTGCTAAATTAAAGGCCAGCGAACAGCGGGAGCATGACTTGCAGTCTTGTGTGACGCAAAAAGACTCCGCGTTGGCCAGTCTCAATAGTTTACAAACTGAGAATCAGTTCCTGAAAGATGAGATCCGGCGACTGAGCATTCAGACCGCAACGAAGAAACCTGCTTGCAAACGCGAGGGAGACAAGGACGCGACGAGAAAGTCCGTCGACGAGGCGATGCGCAAAGCGACGACCAAGTTCACGAAATTCCACAAGGATGAAGTTCGTCGATTCGAGCTGCAGCTGCGGACGTCTCAGGAAGTAATTCGCGACCTCGAGGAACAGATTGAGGCAGTGGCGGCGAAAGACGCTGCTGAACTGAGCAAGCTAAGGGTCTCTTGTTCGCGGATGGAGCTCGACGTGTCTGCGAGCAAAAGCCGGGAGGAACTTCAGGAACGTCGGGTTTGCGAGCTAATCGAGCAAATTGAGGAGACTTCTCAGCAGAAGGACGAGGAAATCGCGAAGCTCCAAAAGACCGTCGCGTGCCTCCGCAAGGAGTGCGAACGTGTGAAGAACACGATGGCCACGTGGCACAGTGAAAAAACCAGTCTGCGCGGCTTGAGTGATGCTGTGGAGGACGGTGAGAGACGAGTCAGTCGGTTGCAGCAGGAGAAAACGGCGCTGCAGGAGGAAGTTAGTCGGCTGGAAGAGGAAAGAAGAATTTGCCAGGCGAAGCTCGGTAAAGCAGAGGATACGGAGAGGAGCTTGCGAGAAGCACAGCAGCAGCAAGCGCGAACTCGTGATGAAGCATTAGAGAAGCTGAAGCTTGAGATTGAATCCGGCAAGATCAAGGACAAGGTCGCCGAAGACCTTCAGGTAAGTCTCTGTTTCTTTCACAAACTTAAGCATCGTTTTGCTTTGTGCTATTGCTGTCCTATTCTTTCATCTTCTAAACTGTGGTATGGCATTGCTTTGTTCTGCTTGGTTCAAATGCGTTCTGCAGTGAGCCACCCTGTTTTGGTCTGTATGTTCTGCTCTTCTCAAATCCGTTCTGCTCTGTTCTATGCTGCACTTTTCTGTTCTTTGCTGTTTTTTTTTCCAATTTCGTCTACTTTGTACAATATTTTTTCCAGTCTTTTCTTATTCCGTTCTGTTCTGTTCTGTTTGCTCTCTTCTGCTCTATACTGCACTGTTCCCGTTTCATGCTCTTCGTTCTTTACGATCCGGTCGGTCTGTTATATTCTGTTCTGCTGTGTTCTCATTTGTTTTGTTCTGCTTTGTTCTGCTTTGTTCTAACCTCTTTTGTTTGTTCTGTTCCAGTCTATTCTTTTTTGTTCTGTTCTGTTCTGCTCCGTTCTGTTCTGTTATGTTCTGCTTTGTTCTGATCTTTTTTGTTTGTTCTGTTTCCATCTATTCTTTTTTGTTCTGTTCTGTTCTGCTCCGTTCTGTTCTGTTATGTTCTGGACTGAACATTAGTGATCAAAATTTCATGAACAATTCAAACTTATTCTACAGGATACAATACAAAAGCTTCGGCGAACAATAGATATCAGTCAGAAACAAGCGGCCTCCACTGCCGACGCTGAGCATTTTAAGCGTCGAAACCGAGAGCTCGAAGAAGTGTTGGAGCGACTCGAAAACCGTAAGGAAGAGCTGAAAGATCAGTTATCCGCTACCGAGGCGCAACTGCAAGAGTCTAATCAAGCCCACCTAATCATCAATGCCAAATGGAAAGAAAAGTCCGCATACATCACTCGCCTGCAGACAAATCAAGCCGCTTTGCAGGTTCGGTTTGAGGTCAAAGAGGAGGAGCTGAAGCAGGAGCGGGATGCGGCATTGGAGCGGGTGCAAACATTAGAGAACACAGTTGAAGAACTGACTGTTCGTTCGCGGCAGCTGCGCCAATCTGAGGTGTTGAGGCTGAAGGCCAAATACGAGCAGCAGTTAGCCCGCAAAGAATGTAACACCGCAAAGGTGGAGGAACAAAACCGAGAACTCGAACAAAGGTTAAGGGAAATTTCACAAGAACTCTGCTCGCAGAAGAAGCAGATCACCGGAAAATTCACTCGTCTCGGAAGATTCCTTCAGGATTTTGAAAACGATCTCTGTTAACACTGTGATTGCTACGGTCGTTCTTGTATACTTTGTCTCTTCACCGAATGACACTTCACACCGAACAGTTCTAATAAGTCAGTTGGTCCTCTGCTTGAAGCTCTTCAAGCTTTTGAATACTGTTAATACAATGAATGTTTGTATCGGCAATTGTGTGCTGCTCTAATAAACGAGGCACATGTAGACCGATTACGAATCTTCCGCTTGCTGTCTGAAAAATAATCTATACAGTGTCGAAGCGTAAAATAAAAAGAACCTTGATGTTACAGTACAATAAATACAAAACAATAAAATAATATTCGTAGTCGTTCCATGTCGATTGCGTAATAACTGAAATTTGTTTCTGACTCAACTGAACGAGCGATGGTCGGACAAACACTGTACATGTTATTGGTTCCATGTCGATTGCGTAATAACTGAAACTTGTTTCTGACTCGACTGAACGAGCGATGGTCGGACAAACACTGTACATGTTATTGGTTCCCCCTAACCTTCTAAAAGTGCGGGGGCTTACTTTGCCCACCAGAGAAAAGTCTTGTAACGTTAAGGTTTCTTCGCTTGTGCTTAATATTCACACGAACTAATTCAAGGAACAAATACCACCACAAATACCACCACAAAGCGCTCTTCGGCATCGTTACTAGGAAGCATTTTTAAACGCTTTGTTCCACACGTATGAAGCTGTGTCCGTTCTTCCTGCTCAAGACCTCAGACATAGAAATTTGTTCTGGAGGCACTAGTGAAGTGAGAAACGTTTGACAGCCTACACATCGTACTATTCAACCAAACAAATGAAATCCGGCGATGGTCTCCATGTCCTGCAGACCGCCGCGGTTCCAACGCAAGTTGTATCATCCCCGGAACCGTTCATGACGATCAGAAAGAACCACTTCCAATCACGACAGCAGCAGCAGCGACCCTGTTCGTCTTCTGCCAGTTCGACTGAGACTTATGGTGGCGATTGTTCCGTGGGTGCTCGATCGTCCAAGCTGGGGCGAAAGTCCGTAACGGTCGAGATTAAGCCGACGACCAGTCAGATGCAATTGAGACTTGATACGACAACAGGGAATTGCTCTCGTGTGTCCCGTGAAAAAGCGAAAGATCGTGTGAAATCGACTGGAGCAGGCGAGGCACCTAGTCTGAGGAATTTGAGTGACAGCGATGGCGTGGTGGACCTGATGAGCTTTGAAAGGGACGGACGAGACGGTAATCAGCTCCGGGAGCTGGCTGATTTTTTTACGGATTCTGCAAACCGATCAGCAGACGGTTCCCTGCGGGTTTCGCAGAGGGCGGACTCGAAAAGTTACAGCACAATTTGCGATGAATTTCTGGAAGATATAAGGCCAGTTGAAGTAGTGCCTGATCTGCTGCCGACTAGTGCACTTGAATGTAATTTGCCTGCATTGTGCGGAGCTGTGAAATCGGTTAGCCGAGAGTTGACTGCTTTGACGGATGGATGTCGGGTTGAACCATCTCTGTCTGACATATTGGATTTTATATCAACTTCACTGTGTGAAGTGAGGTCGTGGATCCATGAAGTACCACCTGATTGCCGGCAACGAATAGGTCAGTACAATATTTCGGCAAACTTGTGAACTAGAAACTCAGAAAGTCTAGTGGCAAAACGTTAAGGGAGGCAGGCAGGCAGGCAGGCAGGCAGGCAGGCAGGCAGACAGGCAGGCAGGCAGACAGGCAGACAGGCAGACAGACAGACAGACAGACAGACAGACAGGCAGACAGGCAGACAGGCAGACAGGCAGACAGGCGGGCAGAGAGACAGACAGACAGACATGATAAATGTAAAAACAAACCTAGTTTGAGAAGTGCCACAGTACAAAACTTCTCCGGCATAGGTCAGTGCGATGCTTTCCTGTCGTATCTCTCCGCCAAGCTCTACAAAGATTGCGACCTTCTCGTCGGTTCTGAGCTCTTCTCCTTCATTCTTTGGTTCGTCCTGAAAGATCACGGCTCACCCGAACACTATAGCCTCAATTTCCTCGAAGAAGCTTTCGCGGAATGCAAAGACAAGTCATGGTCGACCGACTGGTCTCGTCTGCCGATGTCCCACGTCATGCAAGACCTACCGCCATCCATCAACTGCCAGAACAGAATCTGCCTTAATCGCACATCCGGCCGGGCCTTCTCCACTTCCCATGAGGAGGAGTCTATCGCTCCCGAGGAAACGACAACTGCAAAAACTATCAACCCCAAGAAGATATTACCCCGGGTTGCGTCAAGGAAAAGCGCCAGTCAACCGATGCACAGTCGGAGTGGTCATCTGCTGGATCAAGAAGGGTATCCGCATCATCGGCCGTCGGTCATTCATTCGCTGTCGATTGACAGTCTCAGCGGGGCGTTAGCCAACACCCAGCTGAAGAAAGCAAACCTTTCTGCTAATGCGACCAACTCCAATGCAACTCCAACGCAACGCTCCAACATTCCGTCAGCGCAGGAAATGAGTGCGATACTGTCGAAACAAATGTCTCTACCGTCATCAACCTCAAAGGAATCCAGAACGTCTTCCGGGGTGACACGGCAGCTCTCAGACATCAAGAGCGTTGAGCGGACGCCATTGTCCGATGCTGTAGACCTGCTGTATAAAACGGGGAAAAGGAATCTGCGACGGTACGTGTTGAACAAGGAGTGTTTTTTCGACACATTTTAGAGCGACAAGAGGAGGAAGTAAGAGACTTGTTTTCTTCCTTGTAGAATGCTCGATTACGCATTAACCGACTTTTTTACGCAGAACTCGAAGCTGACGTGTTGCCTGGTCAGTGCGAGCGGACCGTTGCTGGTCCATGAGGCGCTCTTCGGGGCGCAGTGCTGCAACTGGACGAACGTACGGTGGAACGGACGGAAACAGGCCGGCGCTAAGGGTGCTAAGGGTGCAAAGGGTGCAAAGGGTGCTAAGGGTGCTAAGGGTGCTAAGGGTGCTAAGGGTGCTAAGGGTGCTAAGGGCGCTAAGGGTGCTAAGGGCTCTAAGGGTGCTAAGGGTGCAAAGGGTGCTAAGGGCAATCTGTTGATTGTCGACGTGAGACCCGAGGGAGTGACCAGTACCGGATTGTGGACGGTTATCCAATACATCTACACCGGCATTTTCACGGTAGGTAAATTTAGATTTGTACTGTAAATATGTATACGATGCTGTAAATATATTTGATATTTAAAACGTTTTATTGATGAGTTTTTCAAATTTCAAATTCCCTTTTTTTTCCTTTGTAGGTCACGGCTGATAACGTGTTTGAGTCGCAACGAGCAGCTGATTATTTTGGGGTTCCAATAATTACGGACGCCTGTCTGCGCTTGCTTAACTGTCTGACCAGCCCGAAAATGGTCTGCTACACCATCGAAAGTCTCCGCCGACTGCATAAAGAATCGCATCCCTTATGGACGTTGGGGTTGGGCCGTCTGATTGTCTGCTTTGATGAATGTCGAAACGACAAGCTCATGATTCGCTGGCCCTTGGATCTCATCCTGCCTATACTGGAGCAGCCTGAACTTCACACCAAAGTAAGCCGAGCATCTTCTGTCAACTTATATCGATACGCGCACTGACAATTATTATATTTACATCGAGAGAAATATCTCTGACAAATAGATTTACATATGCATCAAATTAGTAGCAAATGCGTTTGTCATAAGGATAAAACACCTTTTTGGTAGGACGAAGTGAATGTTTATAACTTGGTCGTCCGCTGGGTGGAAGCGGATTACGCGCGACGTCGAGAATTGGTGCCGCAAATTATGAACACAATCCGGTTCGCATCAATGTCGGGGGAAGTGTTAATGGCCATCACTTCACACGCCCGTATTCTGGACGGGCATGCTAACTTACGGCAGGAGATTGCCGACCTCCACCTGAAAATCCGAATGGAAGACAGTGGCTTCGAAATACCACCGGAGATGGATTGGAGCATCCCGCGACGGACCCGACGAGTGCCGAATGCTGCGAGAGCTTACGCCCAAAGTGGGCGGGATTTGAATGTCTTAATGCTTTACTTCTGTCCGAGAGGTACGGACGACCCTTCAAGGCCCTTGAAATTGCACACGATGAAACAGTCCCAACGCTGCGCATGTTTTGACGTATCATGCGCAATAGCTTCGTTAGCATAAATGCTGCGCACGACAGGGCAAACAGAGCGAAAGCGTGAAGTATATCAATCAAATAAGCCACAAGGTTCCTTTTTGTTTTCCATTTTTCAAAAAATGAATTTTTTTAAAAAAAATTATTGCCACATATGTTTGCCCAATTTATTGTTGATTTTTTGAATCAAAATATCGCCAAACAGCGAAAGAAAAGTGTGCGAACGCAGCATTTATTCCATTTCCGAAATTGCGCAGCATTAAAAAGTCACACATTTGTCTTACGGCCAAAATAAAGGGCAAAATAAATCCCCACCAGTACGAGGTAAGGGTCCTGGAATGGGCCACTTGACTTTCCCGTACCCTGGAGTGGGCCACCCTGGAATCACAGCTTCCACACAAGTTTTGGTTATCACCAAGATTCTAAACGACAGAGAATAATTGATAACCCGATGGAACGCGTGTCAGATATGAAAAAAAGTTGTGGGAACATGGTTAAAAAACGAAATGATTGGATAGTCGGAAAAAGCTCACTATAGAGGACGCTGACTATGCCGTGACTCATTTCTTTTCCATTAAATTGCGACAGAGCGCCCCCTGCCGCCTGGTGGCCCATTCCAGGGCCCTTCCCTCGTGCTGATCATCGTGTGGCATTTTCAATTGCAGTTGCTGGAAACAAATCGACAGATGATGTCGAGGAGCTGGTGAAGCGTTATCTGAAAGTATGTGGAAAGTTTCTGCTCATCTCCGAGGACGGACGGTTTGCCGGACAGTGGATTTATTATGGAAATTCCAAGGGAAAGATGTGCGAGATGGCGGTTGCACGAAAGAAACTCTTGCGTAATCTTGACATCTCCGATCAGTCGGCACTTGACATGGATGTCCAGCCAGCGCCCGTGATTAAGAATCAACGGGGAGGTGATGCGTTTAGCAAAGACGACGACGATGATGACTTTCCTCTTACTATATCCGGTTTGTATAAAGCTCCAAAGAATATACCATAATAAAACATTTAAATAAAAGAATTCTCAAGGAGAAGAATTCTCTAGAAGAATCCGGGTAAAAAGTTTGGGTAAAAAAATTGGGTAAAAAAATTGGGTAGGAAAATTAGATGACAAATATCCTGGGCGGTTGGTTGATTTAATTCTTTACAGATTTGAGTGCAGGAGCGAAAATAACTGATTTGACTGGGCTTCTGCAATTCCTACCGAACCAAAGCGAAACACCACCACCGGTAATCACCCAGTCTCATGAAACCATTTTCAAACCAGCTCTGGTGCTAACGGAGGCACAACCCAGCTCATCTGAGACCAGGCAGCAGGGGACACCTGATTTGGTCGATCGGGTCGCGAAGCATTTACGAAAAAGCACCCCGGCAGAAAAGCGGCAAGGCCGACAACAGCGGACTTCATCCGATTCGCCGGTACGAAAGACCGTCTCCAACCAGGAACGCCGGCAAGATTTGCCGATCGCACGGACGTCAGCCCGAAAAGTTAGCTCGATGCGTGAGAAAAGAACTGCATCCGCGGAGCGACGTGCGCTGATTCAGTCGGAGAGTTTGACGTCGATAACCTTCGACGTGGAGCCTGATTCCTGCAGCTACGGTACGAAAGCGCTAGTACAAAACTTTCTATAATCATGCCAAGGACGGACGGACCGAAGAGGGCGAAGCGACAATGCCGCTCAAGATTTTGGGGGGAAATGTGGTTTAAAAAAAGTTGCCCCTCTAGAAATACAGATGAGAGGCAAAAAAAATTACCGTCGGAAACGCTAATTTAATTAAAAAAATTCAATTAAAAAAAACATCGATTTGCTCATCTAACTCTTTTGGGACCTCCGCTTGCCCTTGAATCATCTTTTACCTATTTGCCGCTTTGCATTGTCTGTGCTTAAATTGAATCTGTGCGGTTTCTTTCACAGAATCTGTAAGAGCAGAGATCCATCACAAAAAGAAGTGGTACGTCGAGCTAGCTGAGAAGATGAACGTTTTTGTGTCGGGCGATCAGCCTTCTACAATGGGAAAGTTCCCGTTGAGCCCAAGTGCCTCGTCCCTTTGTTTGCAGTCCGAAATCAACGATTAACTGCGTCACTGCGTCTTGTTCTTTCAAACTCCGAAACATTTTGACTAATCAATATCAATTGTATTCTATTTTTTTTTTACCAGAATTTATAAAACTGAGAAACAATTTTTTTTTACCGAAGACGAAATGATGCAAAGAGACCAGCCAACTTTTCGTACAGTTGCCTGGAAATGATGTTTTGCCTTCAGCCAAAACGGTTCCAAAATTGGAGGCCGCAATTAGCGAATGCAGGAGGAGTTGGATAAATGTTTCGCCACGAGTTCTAGTCCTTCGGAGTAATTGCCAATCAGAATGCCAATTTTTGCTTTACTCCTGGACACCGTCTACGATATCTGTGCGTTCGGGTTCTTCAAGGACCAAAACGAGTTCGGGGTCTATTGGTTTGCCGCAGCTCGGATCGTCTGGCTGGTTGTTAAATGGATCGCCACGCCCAGCAATTACCGTGCTGCCCCGGCGCGCACCCTGCCGGAGCTGTTTGACTTCACCCTCGATGAACAAAAAACCATCCTGGAGAGCTCGGGCAAGATACCCAGTTGGATCCACTTTCCCGACTTGGAACGGGTGGAATGGTTGAACATCCTGCTGGCGCGGTTATGGCCGCCGTTCGGCGTTTTCATGGACAAAATGTTCAAGGAGATTTTGGAGCCGATAATTAAGACTGCTTTTGGCAGTAAGATTTCCTTTCAATTCGACAAGGTCGATTTCGGGAGTATCCCGGTGCGCGTTAACGGGGTGAAGGGCTATAAGGACAATGTGGATCGAAAGGAAATCATGCTGGATTGGGAGTTGTATTACAAGGGCGACGCGGAGTTCACGGTCTACGTGTCGGGGATCAGGGCGGGCGTGAAGAATGTCCAGCTGCATGGCACGTTGCGGATCACACTCAAGCCTGTGCTCAATGACATGCCGTTTGTTGGTACGTTGAATTTGAATTTGCAGAGTGGTGTTGAGATATTCGTCAATCGATAAAATGCTTTCAGCGGATCCGAACATCTTTAAAACTTAAAGGAAAATGTATTGACCCAAGAATGGCCAATCGAAATTTCCTCAATAGTTATCCAAATATTTTTAAATATTTATTTTAAATATTTATTTTAAATATTTAGGCACAGGGATATTGTCATTTGAACACAATCACTTGATGCTATCCACTTCAGAAATTCCACTTCATTTTTTATTTTCGCAGGAGGGGTGGAGGTCTACTTCCTCAATCCGCCGGTGATCGATTTCGATCTGACGAACCTCCTCAACGCGCCGGGCTTCCTGTCCCTCAAGCAGACCGTCCACCAGCAAGTTATGGACAATCTCAAGCAGTTCACCGTCCTACCCAACAAAATCTCCATCCCTTTCACCGACATTGCCCACAAAGAATTCCTCTTCGACCTGCCAGCCGGTTTGATCAGAGTCCACGTGATAGCCGGTAAAAATTTACCGGTTGCTGATCCTTCGTTAATTGGTCCCGGTAGTTCTGACCCGTATGTGAAGATCATGTTGGGCGCGAAAGAGGCTCGGACCAAAACCATTTTTAAATCGCTCAATCCCAAGTGGGACGAAGTGTTTGACTTTATCGTGTCGGAGGCGCAGGGGCAGAAGATCAACTTTGAGGTTTACGATCAAGACCGGCAACAGGACGACTTTTTGGGCAAGTTTTCAGTCGATTCCGGGTCGGTTCGCTCGGCAGGGGATTCATTCTCGCATTGGTACAACATCAGCGGCGGTTCGAGGGCACCTAGCACCGGGCAGATCAACTTGAAGCTTTCTTGGTTTGACTTGAGCAAAGACCGAGCGGATCTGAATGCCACGCTGTATGAGAATCGGCAGTTATCACAATACGCTGTTAGCCCGCTGAGCTCGGCGGTTGTTTTGGTGCTGATTGATTCGGCCAGCGCACTACCACGCGTGACCAACTCCGGGAAAGACAGGGACCCTAATTCATCGGTTGTTTTAACGCTGGGTTCGCAGACTTTTACCACACGCGTGGTCGCGCATTCGACAACACCGATTTGGGAGCAGCAAACCTTGCTGTATGTTCATAACCCCTTGACGGAACAAATAGCAATTTTATTGAAGGATGACAGTAGCCCGTTACCAATCGGCAATTTGGAATTCCCGATTGCGGCTCTACTAGAGGTTTGTGGAGACAGACAAACAAGGAGGCATGCAGGCAAGTAGGCAGGCAGGCAGGCAGGCAGGCAGGCAGGCAGGCAGGCAGGCAGGCAGGCAGGCAGGCAGGCAGGCAGGAAGGCAGGCAAGCAGGCAGACAGACAGACAGACAGACAGACAGACAATACTCAGTATGCCACCCCTCTACATTTTCGTATTGGTAGGCAGACAACTTCGCAATGGAAGCACCGTTTCCATTAAAAGGTTCAGGACCGCGGAGTGCAATACGTCTTCGAATGACTCTCCGGTTAGCCACGAATGCCGAAGTTCGTGACAGCTACCTCCTGGCAGGCACACCCTCAAACACTGATTTAAAGAGTTCCCTAATACTTTCCGCGCCAGCTCCATCCCAGTCCAGTTCTGCGAACAGTATGGACAGCTCCAACCCGTTGGTCGTTGTCAAGTCCCTCAATCCGAGCACTAGTCCCGATTTCTTAACAACGCCACGGATTAATATCGGGTTGACTAGTGCACCGAAGTCAAACGCATTGGCAGTGGAGATCTTCGACGCTTGCTCATTGGACAGTCTATGGGAACTGGCACAGGCGACGAAGCAGAAGATGTGTGTTGTCTGTACATTGTTGCCCATGAAGTTGAAGCAACAAACCGGCGAGAGCAGCACTATTGATAATCCAACTTTTCGTGAGAGGTTACAGTTTTCACCCAATGCAAAAATTGAGCTCAAGGATTGCACTGTTCACTTGCAGGTTGTTTTTGGCAGTTCGATGTTTCAAAAGTCCTTAGGGGAGGTGAAGATACCCCTAAGAAATGTCACATTTGGCAGAGATGAACCTTCTTGGTTTGAATTGCTACCAAAGGGGGTCACACCGCCCATAACTGTGCCGCCTTTATTGTTACCTGTGACGCAAAGCTCGGTGAGCGTAGTCAAGCTGACTCCCTCAAAATAAATATTCGACTGGGTTAGGTATTTTTCTTCGTTTTATTCCACCTGCCTCTCTGTTTTCGTTCAGATTGATTTAACTGTAGCAAATGATTTACTATTAAGGAAATTATGGCGATTTATCTTATACTAATGTATTTATTAGTTAAAAGTCTATAATGTGGTGCAGTGTCGATTTTCTCTTTTTGTTAGGAATGCATTATTGTGTGTTTTTCTGCAAGATTTTCACATTTCCACGTTTTAATATACTTAGACGCTCGATTGTACTTGTATTGTCGCCTGTCCGTTCCTGTATCCCGCACGATTAGGGAAGTGTCCCAACCATTG
Source organism: Hypsibius dujardini (assembly GCA_001579985.1). Taxonomy (NCBI): domain Eukaryota; kingdom Metazoa; phylum Tardigrada; class Eutardigrada; order Parachela; family Hypsibiidae; genus Hypsibius; species Hypsibius dujardini. The sequence goes on from LRSR01013362.1 coordinate 46,096, forward strand.
CCCGGTATGTGTCTGAACCACGTCTAATCCATTCAAAGGAAATGTTCCGGCTGTGTCGAATCTGTTGTTTTTTGGCGTATCCTAAGAATGATTTAGGAGTAGTTATAAAATGGTTTAGGACAAGTTAAGAAATGGTTTGGGAGTAGTCAAGGAATGGAATTTTATTATTTCTGCTATCTCGTTAAAAATTTCCAGAAAATATCTGGCAAATGACTGAATAAGAGGTAAACAATTTACCTAAAATTGCTAAACAGAAGCCCTTCTGTACACTAGTAATCCCATTAAATTAATTAAAAAACAAGAATATGGAAAACAACAAAGCGAGAAGTATTCACTTCATAGGTACAGTTACTCTAGTATACCAAAAAAAAATATTTTGGGACCGCCGAAGCCGACTTTTACGCCTAATTGAGGGTTCCGTTGATGGCTTGACCGATGGAAATCAAGGGCGGCCCATTCAGTTTCACCTTGTCGCTGTGGATGTAAGCTGAAAAACATCATTATATTGAAGAACGTTATTAACACGCCAGGTGATGTATTTAGAAAATTTTAACAGCAAAAAGAATCTAACTGTTAATGGCATCCACCATGTCAGGATGAAGGGAGACAATTCCCTGACCCAGCGGCTCATTTGCACCGAAGTACAGGATTCCTTCCTCCCATCCGAGGAGATGCTTGGCCAGTGTGGTGGCGAGGTGGCTGCACGTGACAATGGTAGTTATTAGGCGTTGGAGTAAATTCTTGTAGATGAAGACTGGCTTTCCAGCGGCACTTCGTTCGTCGTCGAAACCGTGTACGGATACACGAAAGTGACTGAAAAGTTAGCATATCAGATCAAATGTGCGGATAATAATAATATAACTATAATCGAGAAAATAGTTAGGAAATGAAGTGAGTGGGGAAATGAATAATCAATCAACCAATCAATGCGTACATTACCTGAATAAATATTATTCCCAAGAATATGTTAATCCATCAATCCAACAAAATTATTTTGGATAGAATGGCATGCCAGTAGAAACAGGCAATCAATCAATCCATCAAACGTGAAGTTTAGAGCGCGTAAATTCTCGTCGATCTTCAGCATAACCCATTTAGGGCCAGCATTTATACAAATGAACATTTTTAAAGGAGAACGAATTTTTTTGGATGTATCCGGACAAATTGAAGTACCTTGCGGGATGGCCGACTGCTTGCCGTAAAAAGTCCGAGAACGGAACTCCACACAGGCTTTCTGCTATGCCTCGTCATCAACAATCAGATTTTCCGCAGAAGAATCAGCCATTTCTTCATAAAAAAAAAACATCAATTCTAATAGAAATCAGTATATTTGAAGCCAATAGCAGGTTTCTTAAGTTGTTGATTTCTATCACAATAGGATAAAACTGTAGGAACGACGGCAAAGAAACAAAACTCCGTGCTCCGCCACCCGAGCTAAAGACGGATACAACTCGAAACTGAAATTTCTAAATATATTGCAAAAGACCAGGTGGATTTCGAGTGGGAGGAAGGTAGGGACCGAGTACGGTTAAGAGAAAACGAAAATTAATGGAGAAGCCGAGTCGAGGTTTTAATCGAAAACCAGGCAATAAGTAGGCCAGTAGGCGTTAAAGTGATTAATCCACATTCACAGTGGGAGCCACAGTAGAGCTTTTGGCGCGCCACAGCCGGCAATTCGATATTTGGTTTGAGTAGATGCTCACATGATTGGGCCGCAGTTTGTTCATTTCGGCCAGCCAAAAATTGTGCGGTTCAGTCAAAAGCCGCACTTGTGGACACGTTTGCTGTTTTTTTCAGTTCGGCAGATGGCAAGGGTGTGGCATCAGACGAGTGCCTTAAATGCGTCACTCTCACCATCTCTAGCTGTATGTTTTTGGTTGAGGTTCGGTTCGTCTTCTTGGGAAGCCATTGGTCAAGCCGTTTTTGCTTAATCCGAAAAATTGTTTTATTTACGGGTACTCGTGCTTAAGCCTCATGGAGTGTAAGCAGAGTAAGCAACCAGTACCAGTTGTTTACTTGTACAGGTTCCGAAACAGTAACTCAGCATGTAGGGCAATTGGACAGGACCACTATCATTTATTTAACAATTTTTGGTAAAGCGAACCGAACCCAAAGCTTGAAAATGTGCTGTATCGAAAAAAGCGAGATGTATCGTTAATTCAGCAGTCGCAGTCGGATTCGAGTGAAACTTCTAAAAGGGAGTTTTCCCAAAACTAAATAATATCAAGCCTTTAGTAGATAAAAAATGCTAATATATATTATTTCTACCCTGTATCCGTTTACTCCCTCTTGACTATACTAGAAAATCCATTTTTTCTTATTCTTTGAGCAGCCTTTATTGCATTCAGTCCATTCTTTCTCTCTCTCCTTGGCTGACCACACCCAGATTTATAACAGGATATTTCTCGTCTTCTCTTGTGTATTCTCCGAATTTATCTTTTTTTCTTTATATAAGCTTATATGAATCGATTTGTGTTTCTCAGTTCTCGTGTTTGAATTTTCTTCTGCATTTTTCTCGTTAGTCATGGCGGACGTACCGATACCAGTAAGTATGCCCAAGCAAACCGCTACGCAACCCCTCTACACCGTCAGCAGATGGTCGCCGACAAGTGGATTCATATAATTTTTGTTACAAACAACCTGACTATGTTTTCATCACGGCACTGGAGCTCTATCGGCGCTTCCGTACCGAGACTAGATTGGCCTGGTCACCTACACTGATAGGGTGTGCTGTCTCTGTGTTTACGGCTCTCAAACGGACTACAACGACTCGGACCGTATGTTCCAGAATCAAAAAAGGCTCCGAAGTTGGTACGAGAACGTATTTTTCTTTAGTTTGCTTTTTTTTCAACGTAATTGCGTTTAACGGGGGGGGGGGTTGTGTCATGGGTGACCATTACCCCCGCTTTCCGCTTAAGTATCATTTTGATCACTATCGCATTCTTTTGGTTGGCTTTTCTGTTTCTTGTATGTATTTTAACCATATTTAACCGTGACTGTGTGCTTCATCAAGTTGTCACTTTTGGTTGACCTTGGATGACAGACACGACACACACACACAGATATATTTCAGGACGTCACAATCACTAGTCCATAATGTCACTCAGTAGCGCAATCAGTAAGCGTAACGAACACGGTGAGCAGGGCTCTAATCGTAAACCCAAATCGTACGTCCCTACTGATGCTCCGGATGCTGACGAATGGCGTCAATGAGCTTATTGGGTGCCATCTCTTTTTTGCAGATTTGATGAACGGCAGTGAACAGCGGAAAGTCCTTCTCCTTGCCTTTGTGGCTCAGAAAATAATTGACCTCTTCAGCTGTTCTGGCGCCTTGCAGCTGCTGTCCGCCGAGCATTTCTTTCGAGAGATCATCCAATGTCTACAAAAATTGCAGCAGCCCTTCATCACTGAAACTGATTTAGCTAGTTTATATGTCTGTTCAATACCTTGGCAGGGCTAGCTGCAAACGCCTCACCGACCTTGCGATTACGACCACCGAAACATGAAGTCACCAGGTCACCGATGCCGCAGCTTTGAAGGAAAGTCTCGGGTGTTCCGCCCGGGAAGAACTGCTCGGCAAATTTCATCATTTCCATCAGGCCAAGCCGGATTATGGCTGCTTTAGTATTGGTCTTCTCGCCAAACACCCCGTCGGATACTCCCGCGGCGAAGGCAACGATGTTCTGACAAGACAAAGCGACAAAAAGTAATGACACAACATAAACTTCACGAAAACTAATTGAAATTTCAAATACTACTTCTCTGTAAGATACTCGTACTTCCGCACTACTATAGGCAACAGCGCCTTTTTACCTTCAGGGCTCCGCACAGCTCGGCATTGGTTACGTCTTTGATCACAGTTATCCGGAAATCGGGCGTCTGCATGAGCTTCTTAAAAATCTGCCCTTGCTTCAGCTCCTTGAAGGCTGTCAAAAGGTAACCAATCTTAGCGGCCAGCAAAAGGATTCTCATCGGCAACGGAACAGAAACCAAAATTCTGAGCACGGGCAGGCAACGTGCTGGCACAGTTCTGAGCACAGGCAGGCAACGTGTCATGAAGCTATAACAACGCAGAGTTACAAACTAACAATCAGACAGATGGTCAAACATGCAAACATTCAGGCAGTCAAGAGTACCGTAATGCTAATAGGGTGGCCGGATGGACAAAGACCCATGTTCAAAGACATGCAGTTAAATACTCATGGACTCAGGCAAACAACCGACAAACGTATGTAAAAACCGGGTACGCAAACGCAAGTATAATCAGGCATGAAATGGTCGCGAGCATGCGTCAGGTGGGAATCTGCGCACCGCGAAGCGAAGAGCCCTTTTCAGAAAGCAGTTTAGAGGGAGTATGGGAGGGTCTCTGGGAGACCCGATCTGAGGGCGTGGCGTGGGCCATAAATGAGATCGGGTCTCCCAGAGATTTGTCCCTGACGTTTTGCCAGAGTTTAGGTAGAACCTCCCTTTGCCGCCTGTTATAGGTGCTCACATGAACAGGCTTGGTGACAAACAAATTTTGAGATGAATGTTGTTAGTAATGGCAGAGAAATAACGGTTCTAAGTATGTCTCAAAAGCATTGCCGATCCCGGTAGTGCAATGCACGCACTCACAGGCACATATGGAAATGCTTCTGAAATAAGACAACCAGGCAGCCTTTAAACTTAGCAGGCAAATGAGCGGATAATTCGACAACGGATAAAGACATAAAATAGTAATGTGAAAATTTTAGCCATTCCAGAGCTAATGACCACGGCAGTGACTTAACGAACTAGCATGCACAGCTGTGTGTAGCTAAGCTTACAGCTAAGTAAGCTTACCGATAGTCGTTTCGCAGAAAAGCCCGTCCGCCACCTCATTAGCAACATTTGCACCCATCAATACACCCATTGGAATCTTGAGTTTGTCCGTGATCACGGTCGACAACAGCCGAATGTTTGTCTTCTCTGGATTATACAAACCCTTGACAAGAGACATTCCGACAGCCGACGGCTTAATTTTTCCTGTGAGATTGTCCAACGCTTTGCCAATAAACTGATGCGGGAGTACAAAAATAAGATAGTCTGCGTCCTGTGCGGCCACTACCAAATCCGGTTCCGCCACAATGTTATCCGGCAAACGGTGACCTTTGAGGTACTTTACGTTCTCGTGCTTAGTATTGATCACCGCGGTCAGCTTTTTACCAGAGTTTTCGCCAAACGTCGCGTCCAGTATTTCCTCAAACACATACATTTTGACAGTCTTGTCGAACTCGGGCGCGTTGATAATGTTGGCTCCAATGAGTTTAGACACCGCCGAACCCCTAAAAGAGGCCACAAATAACAGTCGACACACCGACACACCGAGAGACGGTACAGACATGTACACAAACAGACAGGCAGGCAGATAAGCAGACAGACAGACAGACAGACAGACAGACAGACAGGCAGGCAGATAAGCAGATAAGCAGACAGACAGGCAGGCAGGCAGATAAGCAGATAGACAGACAGACAGTCAGCCAGTCAGCCAGGCAGACAGATAGGTAAACAGGCAGACAGAGAGACAGGGAGACAGACACAGACATTCGAATATACAGACAAAATTAGCAAACAGGACCATTGCTCGTTAAATTGACCAAAATTATATCAGGCGTACCAATTTCCGGATCCAACAATGCAGACTTTCAACAACCCCGGAGCTGCTAACTTCTTACTGCCAGACATTCTTCTGCGACAGTGAGAAGGGCAAAAGGCCGCCACGATGAATGAAAAGAGCAAGAGAAGAAATAGAGAGCAAGAGAAGAAATACGTCAGTTTAGAGGGGGGATAGCGGCCATTGATTTGTATCGGATTTCCTAATCTCCTCTGAAGGTGGTTGCCATGTGCGGTAAACTTAAATAATATCAGAGTTCTACTGAGCTATCGAGGATTTAAATGAACTGTATTTTTCAATCATTTTTTGGAACGTGTAAATAAATCATTACTTCAGTCAAAAACTTTCAACTTGGCACAACCGTACTCTGTTGCGGGCCACTTGTGCCACAAGGGAATAGTTTTGCGTGTCCAGAGCCAAAAAATCGAAAACTGAACTTGATTTCCTTCGACAATTTGATGCTTTATGTATGCAAACGGCAACAAAGTGGAATGTGTTAACGGGATGTCTGTCTGTCTGTCTGTCTGTCTGTCTGGTTGTCTGTCTGGTCTGTCTGTCTGTCTGTCTGTCTGTCTGTCTGTCTTTCTGTATGTCTGCCTGTATGTTTGCCTGTCTTTTTGTATGCTTGTCTGTTTGCCTATCGGCTTGCCTGTCTCTCTGTTTGACTATTTGTTTATGTGTGTGATTATCTGGCTGGCTAGTTCTCTGGCTATGTCTGTCTTTCAGAACGTCTATCCGTCTTGGGGATCTGTAACATAGAACTACTTCTGCACTGGTCTAACTATGCCTAGACGTCATGGCGACAGCTGGCACTACAACGACTAAGTTTAACTGGAGCTGCATTGTGGTTACACTTTTCACGTAGCTTGCGATTGTTTTCCCGTTGCACCTAGAAAAATGCTGAAAACTGAGGATAAGTCCTTTACAAAAATGGTGAAGACTGACGATAAACTCATTGTGGAAAAACCGGTTGAGATCACCATTGCCGTCCGACCGGAACCGGAGGAGCAGGAAACCAGCAATGACATCTGCGAGATGCTTAACCTCTACCGAAAGTACGAGAACCAGGAGTGTGGCCGCGAAGACGAACACGCCGTCGAGATCTATCCGGAGTATCCCGTCGGAATTGCCCAGGCCACACATCCATCAGGGACACCTTGTCCAGGTAGAAATGGGGCCACGCATCAATCAAGGATACCTGGTCCAGGTAGAAATACACAGATGGTTTCAGGTGGTCTTGTTGCGCCCCCTTTGTGGGATGTGATTCTTCGTGTGACATGCATGATTTGTGGTGGGTAGAAATTGAGGAAACAGGTGTGGCGAAATCGACGGGGATATCTCAGCCACGAAATCCCGACTGGGCCTGCTACTGGGATCGGGATCTTTTGCGAAAAAATCGCGATGGAAAGGGTCTGAAGCAGCTGACAGAACTCACAGTTAAACGGTACAGAAAAACATACACATGTGGCAAAAACCTCAGGCCGACCGAACTAAAGCCAACTTTACCGGCGCCCAGTAAAATCGGGTGGTCGGAGTTTGAGCCATTTCGGTCAATGCGTGCAGCTGTTTTTGATCACGGCTGACTACGCAGCCTTTGCTACCTCGATTGATTGATTGACTTTGAATTATTTTGGAAATCTGGTGTTAAATCAATGAATCAAGCGATGTGAGAAACAGCTGCAGGCATTGGCTAAATTGGCTCAAACTCTGACCACCCTATTTTGCTGTGTGAGGGTGAAATTTGGCTTTAATTCGGTCGGCCTGAGGTTTTTGCCACGTGTGTATGTACTGCATCCACACGACGCTTATTCAAAGCTCGCTTATTTTGCAACGTTTTTCCTCCTTTTTTTCACACTTGCTAATCTCCCTGGTTTTGGAGACAACCGCGAAAAGCAACCAAGGAGCTACTTTTCTCGGTTAACAGCTCGATAATTGTGTCTATCTGTCTTCTAACTTCTGAGTGGTTCATGTGCGTTAAGGTCAGCGAAGGAGATACGGCCATAGTCGACCAGGGGGCGTGTCCTCGTATCACCGTTGCAAGGGTGTGCAAAACCTGGGAGATTAGTGAGTTTGAAATAGCGAAATGACGAAATGACGAAATGACGAAATGGCGAAATGACGAAATGACGAAATGACGAAATGACGAAATAAACGAGCTTCGAATACCCTTGCTGTTTTAATCTTACATTTTAAAATACTTAACAATGCAACAATTACTATCAATCAGGAATTTTAATTATAATTAATGATTTAAAATAAAAAATTTAGACTCTTTCTACGACACTATAGTTGTATTGTATAAGTGTAGTATGGTTGCTTTAAAAAATGGTACAAAAGAGGACGCAGGTACAGATCACATTTTTCCTATGAATGAAAGATACGTCTCGACTATTTTTAAAATAAAATCTTCTAAAATAAAAATATGTGAACTGATTTTAAAAAGTTTAATTTTTTAATCGACATGACTGCAAAGCGTTTTGATTAAGTGAATGTGTACTGCATATTTGTAACAGATACGAAGGGTCGACTGAGCGGATCTTTGAGAAGTTCGGATCAGTGACCTTCACATCTGGAATAACGTATCAGGTACATGCTTCTTTCACTGATTTATTAAAGTACTTGTCTATCTCTCTATCTCTTGGCTTCCTTCAAAAACAATTGGTTTTGTGGTGCTGCATAGGGTCCCTTTGACAGCCAGCGAAAGGCTACTGGGATTGGCAGGCTGATCTTTCCCGATGGAACGATTTTTGATGTAAGGCTCTTTTGGCGTTTGATGATTTGCAAGAGGGATATGTTGTTGCTGGCAGAATTACAACAAGAAACAGTCCTTTGAAGGGGGAAGTGCAAGATTCTGAAGTCGGCCGACGGGGAATCTACCGATGGTCTGACGGGTCGGTGTATGAAGGCAACCTTCGAGAAGGAATGCGGCATGGATACGGGCGGTTCTTCGACGCCGCCAGTGGGAGTTTTTATAGCGGTTCCTGGCACTATGCACATATGCATGACTATGTAAGGACTATGTAAGGACTGGTGTCTGTGTCTGTGTCTGTGTCTGTGTTTGTGTCTGTGTCTGTGTCTGTGTCTGTGTCTGTGTCTGTGTCTGTGTCTGTGTCTGTGCCTTTTTTGGGTCTATGTGTCTGTCTGTCGATTCAACCATGGATGTGACTGGGTCTGAGTTTGTTTCTGTGATTATTACCTGTGTCTCTGTCTCTGACTTCATCTTTTTCTGTCTCGTTCCTTGTGTCTGCCTCTATTTTTAACTGTATTGGTGCAAATTCTTGTCGAACTTAGCTTACCTATGTATTTGTTTTCGGGCTCCTTTTCTGGGTCTAGCGTTGGAAAATGTGCCTCCTTTAGTGCATGTTGATGCGGTTTGATTTAACGACTGTAAGCTTCAATTTCGGGCTGTTTCTTGTAGGGAAAAATGGTTTTCTACGGTTCGGACAAAAATTTCTACCAAGGCAGCTGGACCGCTGGTGTTCAATGGGGTCATGGTCTGCGTCAGTGGCCATCGGGGAATTTCTATGAGGGCCAATGGGCCCGTGGTTTGCCGCATGGCCGCGGCTGCAAATTTTGGCTGGGTCACCATATCTACCTCCGTGGAGAATTTGAAGAAGGAGTTCCGGTGAAATTATTTTGTTTACCCTTTGCACGCTGCGACTCGAGTAGATCGTCTACATTTGACAGGAATCCCTTTCTGACCGAAGTTTACGGTGTGTTTTTAACAGCATGGATTCGGCTTAATGATCTGGATTGACCGGCATGCTCCGGCAGACGGAGCGGTAAACCAAAAATTTTTTTACGGAACGTTCAGCTATGGCAGAATTCATGGATATGGAGTGTTCACAGACACAGATGGTTGTCGGTATGAAGGCTATTGGAGGGACGGCAAAAAGCACGGAAAGGTACAGAGTGTTCCCGAAACCACTTGACTGCTACAGCTATATGTCTGCTATATGTCTGTGTCGGTGTCTGTGTCTGTGTCTTTGTCTTTGTCTGTATCTGTATCTGTGTCTGTGTCTGTGTCTGTGTCTGTGTCTGTGTCTGTGTCTGTGTCTGTGTCTGTGTCTGTGTCTG